>VDFB02324907.1:0-19463 GCA_007258455.2 Sequoia sempervirens
AGGTGAAGTTGTAGAGATAGAGAATAGTCAAGTTGTAATGAAGTTTGTTCTTCATGAGGATGTGGAGCTAATTCAAAATTTGGGGTAGTAATGTGAAGAAGAATGCATTAAAAATGTCTTAAGTGAAAGAGGTGAAGGAGCAGCAAAAAATAAAGAAGATGACTTATTAATGTAGATTGCAATAGTTGAAAAGGAGTGGCTTGCAATGACAATGGGTGAAGCAAAATTTGTGGCATTGAAAGATGAGGTATAATTTGCATCTTGTGAATCTTTAGATGAATTTAATTTGTATGTAAGTGATATGGTTAAATTTGAAGTCTATGAGGATATTGAAAAGGATGTTGCAACAAGGAGGAAAACAAAATAGAGGAAGAAGAAAGTGAAGAAAAAATAGGTGAAGGAAATGTGCAAAGTGAATTTATTAACTTCTATGATTTTGTTAGTGTTGATTAACAGAAGTGGGAAGATGAAATTTGGTGCAGTTGGATGAATCACATAAGAGGAAGAAAGTGGGGAAAGATGAAGGAAGGGAGAGACAAGAAGTTTCACAACAAGGAGAAGAAGAAAAATCAAGTGGGTAAGGAAGAGAGGTGGATGATTAACAAACACAGGATCTTCAAATGTTCATGAGTTCCCACTCATGGAACATTTCTCTTACTCGAGTTGTTTGATGCAGTAGCATCCAGGTGCAAAGGCAATCCTACACACCAAAAAAAAAAATTATTTTATTCTCCTTTGATTTTTGGCTTTGGTTGTGGTCTTGCAGGCATGATTTATTTTTAAATTATTTTCTCCTCACACTCCTTCAATATCAAATTGTTCTACAAGGTTGAACAATTAAACTGAATTTGGGCTTTTTTTGTGATTGAAATTGATTTTATTTAAAATAGAACTTTTAGCACTAAATCCCATGCTTAAACATGAATTTTCCAATTTGGGCTCCTTTGTAACTCTCGTGAGTTTGAAAATTGTTTGTCATCAATGTTGGAATCTTTGGGGTGTAAGTGCTTGAGGTAGTGGAGGTGCAAGAATTAGATAATGGATGTTAATTAAGGAAAATGTCATTAAATTATCATGAACAAACAATTAAGGGGTTGAATGCATGAATCCCATACCCAGAATGGAGGAGGCAGAGGTTTGAATGGTATTTTTGGGAGATGAAGATTGTCCAGATCATAACTGTGAGACCCAATCTCAGTAACTTGGGCATAACTTTATAATATCAAAACAAAATAGAAAAATTCAAAATGTTTTGGAAAGTTAAGAAGTAAAAAATATATTAGAAAATTCATTCAAATGAGGGAACAATGAAAGAAAAATAGTGATGGGTTTTAGAAGCTCTAAGATAGAAAAAGAGAGAAAAAGCAAGTAGAAGTATGAATGAGAGCATATGGGCACCCCATTCTCCATGCTCAAATGTTGGAGAGGTGATGTTTTGATGATTTTTGTAGCTGATTTATGAGTTTTGTAAATCATATTTATAAAATTTGAAGGCATTCTTGCTTGTAGATTATTTCAAGGAGGATTTGATTTTTTCAATGTGTTGTTGAAATTGAAGATTTAAAAATATTTTCCATTGTAATTTTATTTATGAGAATGCATTTTATGTTATGGCTGCTTGGATGGGTTGTTTGAAAAAACCCCTCATTCTTGAATGCATCATAAAGAATTCAAGCTTCCGTAGGCGATGATTGTAAAAGAAAATAAATTGCATAATAAAATAAATGGGTTAAACATTTTTAACACATTTTACGGAAAAGGGTTTTCGGTCAAGAATAAGAGCATTCAAGACTTCAAGATTTGGTAAAACTACTGAAATAATTTATTTTTGGATAAACATCATATAAAGAGTTAGAGACTTTAGAAAACATAATAGATCCAAGATGAAATCTTTATATCTTTTTCATAGCTTCCAGGAGGAAGCCTAAGACTAGAGAGGGAGAATGTAAGGCAGATAACATTAGTTGTTTGATATTGTATTCATATAGTTGGTATGCATGTGCAAACATTTATTTTCTTATAAATGATACAATATGTTCATTTAATAAAATAATTTGATCATATAGAGTTTTGGTTAAATGTTTAATTTCCACAAGAATATAAATGTATTTAATTGTTATGATAGATCTTATAATTATTTGATGTTAGAAAACTTTGATGTTTATATTTAATGTTTTGATTATAAATTCCAAAGTTTACTAATGCTTTAGTTGAGATGTTCCAAGAGGGCAGCACAGGTTCCTTAAGAATTGGAGACAAAGTCCAAATGCTAAATATTTAATTATTGTTCTTTAATTTTGTAAGGGGGTTTAGCATTGAGAGTAATTTGATTTATCAATTTTCTTTATTTGTGGAGGAAGTAGATTTTATTTGAGTAATCTTTTCATTTGAGGGAAGTTGAAGAGCAAGGAAGAATTCTATTTTAGAGAGGGATTTGGGTATGGTTTTGGGCTCTCTCAATGGTTTTTACTATATTCTTTCTCAATTTTTTTGGGAGTCCAATTTTTTGTGAAGATTGTTGCTTCTTTGGGTGATTGGATGAAAGATATTGGGGGTTGAAGGACAATAACAGAGAGAAGGAATTTGAATTATTTTCTTTGGATTTTGTGTTGATCCTAACATGGATAGCCAAAGTAAGTTTTTTACTTTGAATTGGAAATTTTGATGTGTTTATTGAATGCTAGATGGATTTTGTTTATGTTGCAAAAAATTGTGTTATTTTACGTTTTTAGTAGAAACTTATTTGTGTGATGGGGGTTTTGGGTGTGTATAAGGAGTGGATCTCACTTGAGGGCTGAGATTCTCCTTTGTGTGGGGTTGAGAAGGGCATGAAGCCTCTCTTGGAGATTCATGATAAAAATAAATTATGTCTATATATGTGGTGATGGAAATGGGTGTTGGGTGAAATATGGATTGGCTAATGGTGGAGGAATGGTCAATGGAAGATTTGGGTGTTGGGTGGAAAATGGAGTGGCTAGTTGTGAAGGTGATGTGAATTGGATGTGAATTTTGCATAGGCGCATGCTTGCATAAAATATGTGCCAATTTGGCATAGAAGCATGCTCGCATGGCACATGCACTAATGTGGCATAGGAACACTAGGGTTTGGCACATGCATAATTTTGAACAAGAAGGCTAATGAGTATTACATCCACCTCATTGTATGTTACATACACATAGGTTGTACAATAAGCATAATTGGGTGTGATGCATGTGCACTGCATGGTTCATACATAATAGGTTGTGGTATGAGTGCACCAACTTGTCATGTAACACACCATGGGTGATGCATGCACACAAGTATTAAGTGAGTAGATAGCAAGGAAAATTTAGTTTGTTGGGGAATGTTTAGGTTAGGGTTTAAGGGAAAAATGAGCTAGGGTTGGGTAAAATGAGGTTGAACACATTTTTTTGGATAATGAAAAATGTGGTAGGGCAATAAAATGGAGTGGGATAGATGGGAAGAAATTGGTTGGATTGAAAAATGGGTTAGGGAAATAGGAAAATGAGTTATTCAAATGAGAAAATGGGATAGGGAACTCAAAAAATAGATGGGTTTAGATAGAAAAATAAGTTAATGAAATGAGAAAATGGCTAGATGGGGTGGGGAAAGGGGATTAAAAATGGAGAAACAAATGGGTTGGATGGGAAAAGGATGGCCAATGAACAAGACAACGGCCAGGTTGGTGCAGAAAACGAAGGCAAATGAGAAAGAAACTGGTTTGTGCTTGTTCTTTTAATAGAAGAAGAGAGATGAAGAAGAGGTTGATGGGATATTTTTCCCCTTCAACTAGATAATCCCTTCCTCCATGTCTTGCACATCATCTAGACATAACTCCTTACATTCATCAATGCTACCTTCAAAATAAGAATAGGTGAACATCTTTGCACTCTCTCTAGGAAATATTGAATTTATTTATCATGTTCAAAAACTTTCAAATGGTTAACATTGTCTAGTACACTAGGTCGATAAATCATTTCAATCATATACGAATCTTTCTTGAAATCCAAATAAGGTAAGAATAAAGAAGTAGATACAACCAATGAATCAGCTTTAGAGTTTAGGTCCCTAGGTAGTGCTTCAATTGAGAATGCATCAAAATGCTCAATACAATCCCACACTTTATTCTAATAATGCTTTAACCTTTCATTCTTAACTGTGAAAATCTTATGCACCTATTTGACTATTAACTCAACATCTCCCAATACCTGAAGCATTTTTATTCCTTTTTCTTTTGCTATCAACAGTCCCAATAACAGAGCTTCATACTCTATAGTATTATTAGTGTTACCAAATTCTAATTTATATGAGAAAGGGAAAATTTCACTAGTAGGGGAAATCAAGAACACACTTGCACCTGATCCTGAAATGGAACAACTCCCATCAAATTCTACAGTCCAAAGTACAAAGGAAATATCTAGACCAATAAGTTCAATATCTTTTCTTGGTTCTAAAATGAGCATATAGTTCCCAAATTTTGATTCTTCAAACCAAATTTGTGACCTAGGATCCTCTTCAATACTATAAATCTAGCTTTTGACTCTGGTTTTAGGTGTACCTTCTTGTTTCCTATGGGAATTTAGGCATGAGACTAGTCCATCTAAATTTCACCTCCTAAGTCTTTGCAAAAGCTTCTACTCAAATGCATGCAATAACTAGTTAGGATATTTGCTACAAGGATGGTCAATTTAAGCCTTTTTCCAAGGTAAGTTTCCAGAGAAACCTGGGCATATTTAATTTTTCCAACCAAATACACATGTTTGGACTCCATAGAATAACATTTTCCAAAATTTTTAGTCAAGTACAATCCCAAAGCATGAGCCACTTTTGCAGGCATAAAATTATCAAAAGCACCTGAATCAATTACAATTACTTAACCTATATCCATTAATAAATAGAGACACATAGAAAGGATTGGGTTTTTCCCCTAGATTATTTGATATGATATTTTTATTTTCCATGGATAAACTAGATGAGGTCTCCTCAACATTAATCATTTGGTCATCCAAGACAAAATAAGTTTCATAACTCTTATATTTCACATACTTTACTAATCTATATAATTCCTTGTGATTCATTTTTAGGTACTCTACCTTTGAAATCTATATTTTGGAGTTCTTATAAAAATCCAATATATCAAAAGAATTAGAATTTTCAACTAATGATGAATCAAGAATTTTATGATATTTTCTAAAAATTTAACTTCCTTGAGAAGAGGAACCATTCTTAGATGAAGCACTAGATTTGGTAACAAGAATTTAGTGGTATTTCATGTACCTTTATGATTTGAATTTTGTTGACCACAAGTTAATATTGCATAGGAAGAATCATCTAAAGTAGTATAAATATTTCCCCCTCTCTTAAAATCAAATTCATATTGAAGAAATCCAATTGTAGATTCACCACATTGACTAGAAACACTCTCTTCATCAATGATTTCCTCAATAACCTCCTTTTAGTCATTTGCATGAATTAATTCATCTTCGAACAATCTACTCCATCATGACCAGTGGTTACATAAAAAATACACATATTCTATTTATTCCCACATGGAGGTGCTTATATATCAAGTCTTTGTTGAGTGGGTATAAGAGGAAGAGTTTAATTATTTGATTGCATGTTTCCTTTTCGAGATATATCTTGATATGGTTGGGAACTTTTGGGTATTTTTCTCTTCAAGGAAATTATGCCATTATCTAATCTTTGAATCATAGGATTTGATGAGGTAGAAGCTTGAGACTTACTTAAATGTATTTCTCTTTTCCATTTTCCCATTGTAATCAAATCATCTTCTAATTCAATTGCTAGAGTTTGTGTTGCATCCAAATTAACTACCAGTGCTCTTCTCTGATGAAAGATAATATTGGGTTATTGTGCATTAATGAAGGATTTTTTATCCTCAGGAAAGGTTCTTTTTTTGTTATCAATTTTATTCACCAATTTATTGAAATTAGCAACAAACTTTGCCATAGTTTCATGAACCTATTTCTAAAGTCGAGTCAATTATGGAAGTAATGAGTGTTCATCTTCCACAATTCTAAATCTATTCTAAAATTGAGTTCTCATTGCTTCCCATAAATGAACAAAAGCATTAGGAAAGTGGTACAACCACACAAAAGTAGTGTTAGTGAGTGACTCCACAAATAACCTAACTGTGATATGTCTTCATGTTGTACACCCAACAACCAACTTGCAACAAAGAAGGAATTAATGTGTTCATCAATTGAAACTTTACCATATGCTTTGAACTTAGGAATTTTTTTCTTGGAACCATTAGGAAATTCATGTAGCTAGTCGGAAAGGGCCAAAGGTCCTATAGCTGCCCCCCAAGGAACTGGTAACTGATGAGCCATGTTTTGTGTAAAATTAACAACTAGGGGAACTATAGTACTATGCAAGATAACAAATTGACAGGTATGAGAACAATTTTATTCTCTCGTTGCTGAGGATGGATTACATTTGAATATAATTCTCCTATTTTTTCATGTAAAAATAGAGAAATTACCTTCTTGCAAGGATTTGAAAACTAGATCAATAATACCTCTCCTTTGTTCACCTTTGGTATATCTTCTGGAATCCAGTGTAACTAAAAAGATTCAATAACTTATCTTCTAATGTGTGCTTTAGGAAGAGCAATGATTCTATCAATGATTTGTAATTGTTGTCCCGGTCTTAGCCTTCAAAATTTTTTGTGACTTGTAAAACTCCCTCTTTATATTTATAATAATATCTCAAAAATGTGAATTTAAAATAGTGTGTTCTTTTTACTAGAAATTAGAAAAGGTATAAATCTTCAATACTCAAAATCTTTTAAGAATTCAATACAATGAATGGATTCAAGAACATATTTAAATCAATAGCACACAAGCTAGTCTAACATTCCATATAAGATAAAATGAAATTATCGACATAAAATAATAGTAGAACTTAAGTCAATCATATAAATGAAAATGTTACTCATTCACACAAAAATTATATAACTCAAGGAATTAACCAAACACATAGATTCTAATTAAATTTCTTTTAATTCAAATGACATCTACTACATAAACACAAACCTACAAAGTTTTCAATTCAATGTATGCTATTCCAAAATTGTGATCCTTTTTAAGGGAGATTCTAGTTATGCTTAATTACAAATATACCAAGTGGCTACTAATTGTTTCTTTTAAATAACCACCCAAAATCAAGAGTCTTTTTAAATTCATAACATAAATTTCATAAGATATATTAAATAAAATAAAGGTGAGGTGGAACTTCATTGGTGACCACTTCAGATGATTTGGTGGAAAATGTGGCATTCTTGGCTTTATATGTATAGTAGGCTTTCACAATGGGTGGCATATCTCCATGTTGAGGAATAATAATATTCTTAACTATTAGTTTCCAAAGATCTTTGTTTGCTTTCACCAGTTTGATCTTCCCCATGTAAGTATTGGCAAGCCCACTAAACTAAAATAGAGCCAAATCAATACTAATAAAGCTCCTCAAGCTCTCTATAGTGGATTTTTGTTTGTTACAGTAGATGTTGTTGATTATCCCTTTGAAGCTTCCTTTCAACATTTCATCTTCATCTTTTGAGCTACCCTCTTTTTGAAGTGTTATCACTTAAGACTGCACCCTAGTTGAGTATGCACTCAACCATCCCATGTAACATGGAAGCATCCTTGAGCTATGGGTGGCTCAAAGTGAAGATGAATCTCTAGAGTGGGCTAGTTCTCCTAGTAGATCACCTAAAACTACTAAAATTTTGAGGAAATGGGATGAGAACATTCTTGAAAGGAAAATACCATGACTAAAGGGGTGATGCACCAAAAAAATGTAAATTCGTTTGTTGTTTCAACTCACAATCAACACTTAAAAGACCTTTGTTTTCACAACCTCAATTTACACATGCAATAAATTAGCAATTTATATGAAGCTTTCAATTTAAAGCTTGTTTGAAGGAAAAATAGATGTTTTATCACAACTACAACCCACTAAAATTACTTAACACAACATATAACCTTTAATACATGAAACACTTATTCCAACATTTGTAACAATGAGATATAAAACAAGATTCAAAATATGAAATCCCAATTAAACATAAAATCACCAATTGAAAACATAAACAAAAGTATTGAAGAAGGAATACTATTGTCTTTATTAATTTTGAAAGGATTTTTTTGTTACATAAAATCTATTGAAAAAGATTTACAAGGAAATTTATACTATTGCAAAAGAAGCAAGAACTAAAGAATGAATGACCTATGAGAATAATTTATAAGGTGAAATATTCAAATAAAAAACTTTCCATGAAGAGAGGGATTTAAAATGTGTGTAATTTTCTACAACACCTTGAAATAAGCTTCATGATTAAAGGAAATGACTAATTTCCAAATCAGGACACCTTCCCTTGTTGCAAAAAACAATTGATTTATTTCCAATTTGATACTTGAAATATTCCCTTGTCAAAATTAGTGCTAAAACTCCTATAAATCAGGAACCTTGAGAAGCGTTTCCAATCTTAGAAATTCAACAACAAAAGTCTCCATTCAGGTAATATGACCATTGATGTACAATGTGAAGAAAAATTCAAAAAAAATTGAGGATAAAACAATTGGTGTGAAGAGGTATCACATCTTGAATATGAACTGGTTGAATAATATCTTATTACTTTCCTTGAGATTTTTATCCTTAATCCTTTGCTTGCACAACAACTCTTGACCCTACAAAGAAAACACCTCAATATCTCTCTTTGTTAATAGACTACTCAAGTAGCAAACACTACTGAATTTGAATCCATTTTCCAACAAACGTTCATCGATCGTTCAATAAACATTTTTCAAACAATCGATGAATTGATGAAAAAAAATTTGTTGCCATTTTTTCGTCAAAATTCTAATGACAAATTAAATTTTGAAATAATGGTGCAGATTCGTTGGTCGTTGGCATCATAAAATGACTCAGATTTTCATCAGAATATCGAAGAAGACTTCATGTATTCACTCAACAAATACAAAACCAAAATGCAATTGCAATGGCTCTTTGAAGCATCAAAACAACACCGTGAATTCATTTCAATGAAATGGGCAAGGAGTTACAATGAAGCCTTCGTCGCAGCTATAGCAACTTCATCAAACCTTTTCAGTAATTTGTCGGTGGGTTTCTATGAAATTGCAATGAAACAATGCAATTTTTTTTAAATATTCTTTTAAATGTACCATTGTGGAGACTCTTGGTGATGACCACCGAAGCCAACCCATGCATTGGTGGAGAGATCAATCACGGTAGAGTGATAGAAAACTCACTGTCCATGTCTTGTCGAACTTATGTCGCAAGATAGATCCAATGTCACACCAATCAATTCTTCTGTGGAATAGACCTACACCATGTCATCATGGAGCCTCTTGGAAATGACCACCGAAGCCAACCCATCGGTTAGAGATCAATCATCGGCACAAGATAGAAAAATCACTCTGATAGTCCATGTCTTACCGATGACTTTTGTCAATAAGACAAATCCAATGTCACACCGATCTAACCTCTTTAGGTTTTGAACACTACTGGTTATCAACAAGACATTCTAAGGGTCTCACCAATTAAACAAGTGTCTAAGAGAAAGTAAACAGATGGAACCTATTAATTTTCTTATTTTAAGGTTCTTTAAATCATATAATAGATACCATCTTCTTGTGTATAATGTACTTATATTTAGATTTGAATTCGAGACCAATTGTCCTTGCACATTCCATTTTACTTGCACAGAGTATTCTATAAGCAATATATTGATAATGCCAAATGATTTATGGTGTTGTACAACTCTACCTATCATCATAGTTCTATTGTTCCCCCTAGAGAATCTTGCAAAGACAAGTTTACAATACCAAGTCAAATAATATGAAAAAGACGTACTTCCATACAAATTAAATAATTATTCTCACAATGGTAATTGTCTAATCACAACAACAATTCCATGAAAGGTTATCCATGCTTCATAAGAGATGACTGATCATACATACAGGCTATAAGATGCATAGAAAAAGCATTACACTTGAGAACAACCAAGGGATAACAAGGGAAGGAGTTAAGAAACACCGGATTGAAGAGAAAATGTGTAGAAAAATTTGAGCAGTGTCAAGAGAACAAAGCCACGAGATCATATTCCTGACCTAATCAAGCTCCTGAACAACTTAACAAAATTAAAATAATAACACATATAG
The DNA here is from genome assembly GCA_007258455.2 of Sequoia sempervirens. Classification (NCBI taxonomy): domain Eukaryota; kingdom Viridiplantae; phylum Streptophyta; class Pinopsida; order Cupressales; family Cupressaceae; genus Sequoia; species Sequoia sempervirens. The sequence continues at coordinate 10,207 of VDFB02324907.1, forward strand.
GAGACATGTAATGAACTCCAATATCTGTTATCTTTTTCACTAATGCAGAGGTAGGTAAAGGAGAAATAATTATAATTGTAACACTATTCATAGCCCAGTAAATTATGTTCGTAATTTGTGTTCAATGGACCTCAGTTTTATCATTATACTGCCCATCTAATACCATATTTTAATCCAGGGTTCAACTATCTCAGATCTAAAGAAGAACATTCAATTAACCATTTAAAGTACTATAAATAAGGTAAGAATTTTACTTGAGAAAGATTGGGTACACTTGTAGGATTAAAGTTCTAGCAATCATCAGGATTTACTGGCACACAAACACAACCTACAACATATGAAGTAATAGATGACTACAAGCTAGTGAAATGGTCCTTAATATGTGACTGGTTTGCAAATTGATTGGTAGAAAATAAGGTTACAACAGATCTACATAAAAATATGAGGACAATCTACTATAATCATCAAAATAGATGCAAAGTGCAAAGGAAAGAGTCGAGCTACATCTCTAGAGCCTAAAAAAAAATGCAAGAAACATAAAAAAAAAAAAGAACAAGCAAGTTTTTGGATGAATACAAAATGTTTCCTTTAGCAAGTGATTCATATACTCACACCTAATAGGACATTAAGAAGATTTTAGTCTTCCTCTGTGAAATTAACTACTTACAGAAAAAACCCAGAAACCAATATTATATACCTCCATGTCTAGCTGAGGGTAGGTATAAGAGAAAAAAAATTCCTCAACACAATGCCAAAAAATATCAATGTGTGTAGATTTGTATTACTCAAAATATCATTTCACTACAAGGAAAAATACCAAAGTGATGTTTTAAATTTCAATCTTCACATAGGCTCCCTTATTGCTACACATGCATATACAAGCATTATTCGAGCTCTAAACTATTCAAATATTAAGGATTTAATTACCTATAAGATGGAAAGTTGTTGTGTAGACATAATCCATCATATTTACATATCTTTATTCAATCCTAGCACGTCATAAACTGTAAATGAGACAAAAATGTGAATCTTTTATGACAAAGAAAATTCTTAAAAGGAGGGGGGAGAGGGGAAAAGGTAGGGGGAAATAGAATTCTTGAATTTATAGCAAATTATAACATTTTGATCATTATAACAATGAAACGAATCTTAAGTTTGAAGCATTAATATCATTTACAACATTTATGATCAAGAATGAATGCAAGTAGAGAAACTTTTGCATACCTGCAGATGGTACAAAATTTCATGGTTAAGTGGAAGCCTCCCATCAACAACAAGATCCAAATATCCATGTATCTATCTCAATCAAGCCTCTAAACCCTTCAAAGCTATCAATTTTTCCACTAACCTGTTATGCACAAGAGTCAAATTTTAGAGTTATGTCACCACTAAAAACATAAGAAATGGAGCTTTGAAACCAAATCCACACACAACACAATGTGGTATTCATACAAAGCCATGCAAACAAACTAAACTTAGAACATTGGAATGGAAACAACTTCAAATTATGATGTAGAGCATGGATTCAGGGTATAGAATCATTTTTTGCCACCATTGTGAAAAGTTAGCACTTTCTTTCATCTTTGCATATTGGTTTGATTCTTCAAATGATGAATTTATTATATTAAAAAGTGCATTACCTTATTGAGCTTCTCTTTGTTTCGATAATAGTTTAATATTCTCTACTTAACAGGGCCAACCACATGATGTTGGAAGCTCATTTGGCCCCTCTCCTCTCCCCCACCCCCTCACATCACTCTCAATTCCCCATACCCAATAATATAACATTAATCATCCATTCATCCATTAATAACATATAACATTCATTCATCCATCCATTAATAACATATAAGATTCATTCATTAACATATAACATTCATTAATTAACATATTCACATTCATTCATTAACATATAATATTCATTCTTTCAATTTTTACATATTATCAAAATTATGGTTGTCATGATATGATTACAATCACTTTTTTTCTTTCTTTTTCAAAGCTAAAAAAATTGAAGTGTAGTATCATTTTCTAAATCATATGTCCCCCCTTTAGTTGTTCTTCCCTCTGCTCATGATCTTAATGTACACCTAGTTGTCTCCGCTTTCACCTACATGGATGTCACAGAAGGGGGATATGCTGCAATAAGAAAAAAATGTTAAACTGATATGTTTTATTATTATTGTTACAAGTATTTGATTAATTAAAAGAACATTAGAGTGGTTCTCTTTACCTGATGGGTCCACATCATGTTCTTAAACTTTTGTTATAGACTCATGCTCAACATGTTCAACACGCTCTAAATCTTGATCTCAAGTAGCTTCGAACACCTAAAGGTTACATTAATTAATACACCAATTGAAATTAAATATGTTTAAAAGAACATTAGAGTGGTCATCTTCTTTACCGATGGGGCCATCGCATTCTTGATCTTCTAGCCCTATCTGCTCAACACTCCTGATCAACACTTCACATGCTCTTAAAGTTGAAACATGAAAGGTTACATTAATTACCACACCAATTGCAATTAAATATGCTTAAAAGAACATTAGAGTGGTCCTCTTTACCTGGTGGGGCCACATCATGTTCTTGATCTTCTCTAGCCTGATCATGCTCAACATGTTGATCACGCTCTACATGCTCTAAAAGCACGGATGCACACCATGACCTTCATATGTAGGTTGTGCTCCACCCTCACCAGACTACATTCCAATGTCATGCAATATTATCATTGCTTGAATGTTTAAAACAAATAGGCATGTAATTATTTTATGGTGGAAATTAATATTGAATAGATTGCATCAGTATTCAATTTTAAATAAACTTTATTGAGTTTATTTACCTACGTGTCGGATGTAGTGGAAGGTTGTGTTCCTAGTCAAGACTCTTAGGCATTCAACCGCGGCTCCATAGCCTTGTTGGAAGGCAATCTTTAGGTCATCTTCTATGGGAACTCTATTAAATTCAGAGCCCTACATTTTTGCATAAGATCATGAATTTTTCTTCTATGGTGTGATAAAACCAAAATTGTTTTCAATTTATTATTTGGATACAATATTTCATTTATTGATACTTACAATTCGTGTGGCTAATTTCATATAACCACCAGAGCCAAGTTTGTCTTGCCCGTGCTTTTCTAGTCTTGCCTTTGTTGCCTTTGATGTGTCGGGTAGCCTATGAAAAGTTTGAAATACGCTAGATTATGTAGTAAAAAGAAAGTTATAGTTAGCATATAATTACATTGTTGATAGTATCACATACCTTCCTTGGCCCGGTGGTGTCTTTCCTTTTCTTTTCAGCCTCCTTTCCATCTAACACTAGGTCCTTCCACTCCCTCTCTGGAATCATGAGGGGACGCTCATACTTTTTTTTCTTCTCTAAATGTGACCTATATTGGTCCCTCACATACTTTAGATAGGTACCAACTTTCTTAAGGACCTTGGTTTGGTTGAATGTTTTATCACCGAAGAGCATAACTAAACAGTTAGTGAGCTCATCTTTTAAATCTTGATTTTGGGCATGTACATATGGTGGGCCCGAAGAGCTTCAATGTAATATCACTTAGATGTTTATAAAAGACATCATTTCCTGCAAAATGATCATGGGATCAATAGTCTAAAAAGAGCGATCAATAAGTAAATTTCAATTGGATTATATATAATAATAATTAAAACATTTTAAAGTATCTCGGACCTTCTCTATCTTTATGGGAAAAAAATCCTCAGTCACCACAAATGTGACTGGAAATGTTCCCATACTAGTAATACGGGAAGATCTAAGAAATCCTGCTAAAATATCACCACATTTCAGTGGCCTTCTCGTGATCCCTGTGTACATGTCCTAACACATGCTTTGGCATGTGTTCAAGCAATGAGGGTGCACTAACAGATGCTTGCATGGTATGTGCTGTCGACATTTTAGACGCATAATATAGGCACAAATGATGTCAGATGATGTGATGTATGCACAGGAAGATCAGGATGGACACTTGTTCCAACCCCTACTCCTCGAGCAACACTTGCAGTACCCTAATCATGGCTAGGAGCATCATGAGGATGAAAAAAATTCTATAAAAAGAACACATATTTTAGTTCATGACATAAAAGAGTAAAAAATACAAAACCATGAATGAACTTATGTTATAATTAAAGACCTCATGACAACTTACTTGTAAGTTTTGTAATCTCTCAATCAATATTTTAACCCTCTCTCTTATCTCATCTGTTTGAGGCACTATGAACATCAACTTAACCATTTCTTCATTGCATTTTTTTTGGATCTTCTTTATCTTATTGAGAGGGTTTGTTGAATAAGAGATGTCATCATCACAAAATATTGGATCGCATCTCTATGGATGTTTCGCTTCATCGCTATGCCTTTTCCCCATCATTGATCAACAACAATATTAAAAACATTAACAAAATTAACCCAATAAATTTATGAATACAACATAATAATAAAACATTTTTCTCGTATCTAATTTGTACAATTATAATGAGGTAAACCTATCGAGTAGAAGCGCTTGAAGATACATTGTGATCTGTGCTCTGGGCGGGAGCCTTCTTTGTACAATCAATGTCCCATTGTGATAAAAATTAAATATAAAAAAACATTACTGAAATGAAACCAATAGACTTACAAAAAAAAACAATAGAATAAAATGGTATATTCGAGTCATTAATTGGAGGTTGGGTAAAATGGTACATAGTACATACCATCCCCATAGTAACTATGTTTGTAACTAAGTGATTCAAATTGTAATCGATTAGCAACTCTTCCCATGCAATTATTGATTTTATCACACATATGAATACAGGGTTTCCCTCACGCGCCTCAAAATATGCAATTGGGTTGCTTATTTGTTGACCCAGGTCATGTACTATTTATAAACCTTGCAATATTCCCTAATAATTTTGGTCTTCCGTCAATGTACATAGCCACTCCTTTATTTTGATCCTTATCTTTAGGCTGTATATAATTTGCTGGTAGTGCATACCTACACATACTTTGTGTATATCGAACCAGTTGCATCCAATCTTGGTAACTATAACAGGGTCTGACATACTCCATCAATTCAATAAATTTGTCACAATAGACCTTTATGCCGTCCATTCAAAATAGGCCCAAACCATGTAATGATGATGGTGCTATACAATATATCCTCTTGTTGACACAAAAATCAATTTTTATTGGAGGAAGTTCCTTGGGAACCCATTGTTTCCATAAATGTTTGTACCTCAAGGGAACCTTGACATCGCCTATACCCTCATCATCATAAGAACATGACCCCCCTTTAGCACAAAAAAATTCCATGCATTTACAGAATTTTCTTCTAATCTTTTGACCTCTAGTTGATCTCCCTCTTTTAGACATACTAAATGTCTCGCTTTCCTCTTCTCTTCCTGAATTTCCCTTGCTCAAGGAAGATAGATTTGACAAATACCTATTTGGTGGTACATGCACTCATAAGGATGTTAGATGAAGTTCTTTCATGGTGATGTGATCCTAAGGTGACATTATGATTAATATATCATTTCATCACTAGAATTTCATAAGTTATAATGTAATTAAGTCTTGATAGATTGCAAGTTATTGTTACTACTGTCCAAATGTGTCCATCACAAATCAAATATACTTAACATTTTAACTCCCAAACTTTGTAACAAGTGTTAAATGTGACTATGGTCCACCAGTTACACAACTAAGGCCTCAAATGTATTATCTAATTGTAATCAAAGGACTTTTTCTCTTCATTCAAGTAAATAAACTTGAAGGGATACACCACCAATTGGTTTATTAGACACCTACATGACTATAAATAATAGAAAATTTAAATTTAATTTCCATATTTCTAAGTGGTTAATGGGGAGGGAGTGTTTACTAGGCCTGGTTAAGTCATCATAAGTTTATGCTTTGGCAATATTTTTTTTTTAAGTCATCTTAAATCTTCCTACGTCTAATTCCTAGGAGACTTTTGGTATGTTTTAAGGTAGGATGATTGATGAAAGATCCCAAAGAGCCTTTCTCCATGGTATCCAAGTACACATAGTGTAGACATGCAAAATTTACATTCTGCATTTGATCAGGATCATTTATCAACCGAACTAGATGTTGCATTAGGAAAATTCATCACTTTAAACCATTCATCAAATAATCTTATAAACATTATCATTCAACCTTCATCATCCATTTAATTAAATAAATCAGGAATCCATTTAAATCAAATCCTAAATCATATTTCATCATTTTCTGATTTAAATAAATCAATTATCAAAGTCTTGGAAGTCAAATCATCTAATCAGCATTAAATCAGCATAATCATCATCTAATCCTAATCTAATGCTAATCCCACCCCACTTGCATTATCTAGATCTAGCCACTTGCACAATAAATCAATTTTATGGATTTATTAAAACCTCATTTTCCCTCAACATAACAAGTCAAACATGGCATTTATTGCTCCTTTCTTTCTTGTCCCTCTCAAAAATTTATTGCAAATTTAAATTCAAATTCTCTTTTAGTAATTTCTTCCTAAATTCGTGGCCAAATTCATTGGACTATCTGGCATGATGATAAGTGTCCTTATCTCATTATGTGTGACCTGTGGGTCCCACATTGGTCCCTATTCAACATTTGGCATTTTGAAAATCTTTAAATAGGTGTATCATCCTCAAGCAAATCCTTCACAATCTTCACAATTTCATGCAAGGTTACTCTCTTCATTTGAGATTTGATCTTGTTTATCATCACTCCACCATCGTCATAGCATTTTCAATTTGAGCTTGGATCAAGGATTGGGAAAGGGTCACTAGCACATGTGACACCAATCCAACTATGGAATAGGTAACTTGTGATTGTTTTCATGATGCTTGTAGCTTTCTTTCATCCTTTTGTTGCATGTTTTAAGCATTTTACAAGGTATTCCATAGGAGTGTTCTTGAAGGATTTGTAGGTGCTAACCCTTGTTTGAGTTTAGTGTTTGCAGATTTTTAAAGGTACTCACACATAGCAGTAGTCTTCTCTTATACAGCTGGACATGATTTAAAGAACTTAGCTAGGAATTATTCATTTAACCTAAGGTTTTCTCATAATGCCATCATTAGAAATGTATGATCAAATTCTTCTATTATGAAGAATTGGTCTATGTGCCTCTAGTAATCACTATAAATGTTTGTAAGGATAAAATGACTAATTGCATCATGTAGGAGAGAATCAACTTTAAGTTCTTCAAAGATTAAGTATTCCCTATTCATAATTTTAAGGGTTGTGTGGAGGAGGTGTTATCACTACCAAAAAGGGAGGAGACCTTTCCTTGTGATGGAACTTCAAAATTTTTCTTTGTGTTCCATTTTTATCTTTCCTTATGTCTCTGGTCATCTATGGTGTTTGGGAAAAGCCTAAGGTTGGGGTTTTACCTTTGTCTTCATGTAAAACCCTAGTTTTTATCTTACACCTTGGGTGGGATCTTTTGGGATGTTACTTTTTGGGGAGGGTTTTAAAACTTAAGCCCCATCACTTCATCTAGGTTGGGCCCCTTTTGATTTATTATTTTATTTCTTCAATTCGACTCTTTTATTATTTCTTAAGTCTTGATGGTCCGGAGCAGTTCTTTGTTTAAAACAACTGGCGTCCACCAACGTCCGCTTCCAGGCCGACTCAAACCATCTGTCCATCCATTCCCTTAATTTCATCCTTGCGGATGACTCCCACTACACCATTTCCTTTGGTTGATCGTGATATCATGGGTGAGTGCCACATGTCTCATTTAATGAATCCGAAGAGGTGATAGAAATACTTTGATACATTTATCTGGTTTTAATACATTATGTAGCGGGTTACTAAAGCATTTATGAGATGCACGTGTATGAAATCAATGGAGATGTTATAATCTCGGTAGGAAAGGTGCTTGATGGTTAATGAAAAAGCTAGCCACTATGTTGAACAAGCAAGATTACCAATGGTTGAGATCCATGGTTGCCCGCCATAGCATGATCAAAGTTGCACGGTCTTTATCTATCACGATATCTCAGGTGAGCACCATGTGGATTTCCTTGGAAATGCATAGTATGGTGGGCCCTTATTGCCATGATGGAGATCATGTCAATTTTTTTTTAAGGCAGTCATTTGATCATCTGACCAAAGTGAAGGATCAACGATTAGTATTTGAATCTGCATCAAATGCAATTACAAGGTCCTATTCTGTAATTTCATATTTTTGTTTAGCCCTCCTAGAGAACTAAAAACTCAAGATTACAGTTGGCCTCCTAGAGAAATAAGAGTTGAAGAGAGACAAGATATAGACACCAGATAGATGGCATATAGGTCATTTGTAGCAGACAAATAATTTTGATATACAAAGATTTAGATGCATGTATTGTGATGGAGTAAATGAAGATATCTAAGTTGCGGATTAAGATTTTCGTATCAACTATTTGTTAAATTTATGCAGTTATTTGATTTTCTCCATTCTGATGCTTCTCTATTGTTTAAATTGATATAACAATTTTATACTTAGTTTATCATTGTACATTTGCTATATATGTATGATCTGGTTATTCGGTTCTCTAAATTTGGGATTAAAATATTAATCAATCACAACAATTGGGAAGTGTTACTTGGATTAATAACAAGAATCACATAACTAGAATTTTCATTCTATCTCAAGAAGAGTTTTTCAATTATTCACTTGCACATTTACACAAGTTGTAAACAATTCCTGTGCTTGATAGTTTGAATTATTGTCATTATTGAAATTCACATTTGCATATATTCATTAGACTCCATATACCCAATAAGGCATTGGTCTCCCCTTGTATTCTTTTATAATTTTCATTATTCTTATTTATTTTACACTTACATTTACAAATACACATACATATGCATTTACTGTTTTCATTTATTTCTCATTTAGTTTAATAGTTTGATAAATTTCATATTATATTTATTGAAGACTTTAGAATTTCAATTACATTAATTTATGGATATGTTGTATCTATAACACTACAAAACCATATGCTCTTTGTACTTACACTTGCATTTAGAAATACACATTTATATACATAGATATATATTTCTTTAATGATATGTTCCATTTATTGTTCTAGGAGAGCATCCAATAATTGCATTTACATTTACATTTAAAAATACATATACATACTTACATTCATACATATGTGTGTGTGTATGTATATCATTTATATTCAGTGTTTAGAAGCAACCCATTAGGTCTGCACATGGATAAAAACTCATAAAAATCA
>VDFB02324908.1:0-11361 GCA_007258455.2 Sequoia sempervirens
GTGGTTCACATACATAGCAAAGTGGTAGAAAAGTATAATATCTATCACCTTTTCAAATTTGTTTAGGGTCTTCTTTGATTAGGGTTCCCTAAATACAAAAAAAAAAATATAATTGAATTATTCGGGTATAATTTGGCTCATATACTAGTCTCTATCCATTGTGTTTCATCCCTAATCCCTTAATTTACTCTTCTCCTCCTAGATCAAATTTGTAAGTGAATACCTAACCCAAACCAATTTCTCAATGATTGATTTGGTACCTAAACTTTTAAATTTAAAATCGACAAAATAAGCTCATGTTTCCCTCACAAGTTATTGAGAGATAACCTAGCACATTATCTTGATTTGTGGGCTTAGTTGTTGTATTTAAGTACACTCGCACTCATTTGAAATAATGCTAGAATGTGAAAACAACATCTAGATCTATGTGAAAATAGAATCTTCTACATTGGTTTGGATTTTGACATCATTCTAGGACCAATGAGATGATTTCTATCTTCAAATATTTGTTTAAATTTGTAAAGTTGTCCCATCAAGGGGTTTGACTAAAGAGAACTTGACCCTTGCAATTAAACAAATTCTTAAAGGTGCCTATAAACACTACCTATCATCACAAGCATTTACATATCAAACTCCAGTTAAGTGAGAGGCAACAATTTGTGGAGTATCAAATTGATCTCATGGATTACATGATCACTTTCACACAAATGGTCACATCTAGAAGTGTGAAAATTAGTTCAATAGACATGGATTTGAACCAAAATAATGTGTAACTTTTTTAAAAAAGAAACTAAACTTTTTATTTTAATCACCTTAAAAAATTAAAAATATTAATAAATCATTTCTCTTGACTTCTATTAGAACATTTCTTCTTACGAGCTGCGTGTCAAATTCCCAGGAAAAAATGCAACAATATTACAGGAGGAGGAGGGGGGTAAATAAGGTAACCGTGAAAAGCCAAAATGTAGAATAGCACATAAAATTCTTATTAGTAGATGCCAACCATTCTTTGTAAATAAAATACTCAAGCATGAGATAGCCCATGCTCCTGTTGTAAACTGACCACCTGTACAGTAGGCAAGACTTTGCTTGTTCCCGAAGCCCGGGAAGAAAAAAGTTCCAAGAGTATTCACATCTTTGTATAAATATGTAAAAAAATTAATATTGTCTCTATTTCATTTTTTTCTTCTTCATGAATGGCATTTCAGTCTCTTTTTATCACTTTCTTTTAGACTTACGATTTGACAATTTGTGGATGATTTTTGTAGCTTTTTGTGCACACAATTCAATCAAAGATAACTTTGTTTTAGCTCTCAGTTTGGTTTCAGCTGATTTCAGTTTCACACTCCACTCTCTAGTCTAGCTTCAATCAACAGCTGCAGTTTCCAATCTGACTTTGAGTTCCCCTTTTGCACATTTCATAAAATCAACATCTCTTTCTCCAAAAATTACTCCAATGGGCCCATCAAGTCTTCAGTTCACTTTCAATTGATTGATTCTTTCAACAAATATTTCCTTTACACATCTTTACCAAGCATCTTAGGCAAAAACTATTCCAACCCTTGAAAAGCAACTGCAAAATATGAACGTGCATTAATTAATTCATAAAACTAAATTTGCCAAAATTAATCAATATCAAATTATTTCAATTAAGATTAATTATAATGAACTTCTAAATTCCATAATTGAAATAATAACAAAATCCCCCCTTTTAATTTAATGTTACTCTAAACAAAATAACACTAAAATAACATCCTGCAATCCTGCCGCCATGTGACCACATCTCTTAATAACACTTGCAAATCACAAAAGAACACCATTAATTACCTCCTCTATGTTTAATGTGCAAAAAGTAAGTAAATCAAAATATAGAATTTAAATAAATGTCAATTTTGAATTGAAACTCATAAAAATTCCAAACTTCTGTAGAGGTGTCTTGGAAAACAGTGAAAGATGCCTTGTGCATGCTTTCACATCTGGCGTGTATTTTATGTAAATATTTCTAAAGAGTGTCTGTGTCCTATTGCAAAACTCCCATTCTCTGCTAAAATCCGTGAGCATTACTCTTACTGAGATTACAATCTCTTTGAAGCATTTTTTTCAAACAACAAACGTTTTCTATGCTTGCACATCTTGGTATGCCTCATCCTTCAAGGAATGCATTTCATGAGAGCGACATTTAGTTTGGGAATTTTGTAAAATAGTTCATTTGCTGCGCCCATATTTCACCTTTACATGTATGTTTATCAGGGTAGTTTGCAAATACAATATTCGATAAGCTCCCTCTTACCCTTTATGCTTCCACAAATCAAATGACAAACAAGGATTCGGCTTTAAGCATGTTGCCTGAAGATTTAAAGCCTTTTCAATCATTTCCACGATGCGCATTCCTTGCAATCCTTGCATTCCATGAGATCTTTGAGGGATTCTGTCAAACAGTCCAAGTGTTGTGTTCTTCAATAATTGGATTCCATGAGATGACAACACTTTGTCACTGCATTCACCGAACAGTCCATTTGTGCCTTGTCTATGCGTTGAATGTTCTTGTTGGCCACAGGTATGGAATTTTGTGCACAAACTGCAAATCATTTCATGCCACTCCATTTTATACACATGCTTGTGAGAAAGAGAGCGTTGGTGGAGGTTGTGGAATTGGGGCTTCTCAGCCGCCAACTGCATCTACTTGAAAGTTTCCAAAAGCTTTTCAACTGATCATTCCGAGTGGATCCTATGAGCATTTCCATCGACTATATTTCTTGCAATGTTTTAATCACCAAATTCACTTTGTGCATTCTCCATAAACAGGGCATTCTATGAGGTGACGTCTCCTATGAAGCATTCTGTAAAACACTTTTCCAGCCATGCCCATGCTTGCATACTTTGCATGAGATCTAGTATAGGGTTTCACAACTGCCCATTGTATTTGCTTGAAAGTTACAAAGCCTTTAACAAACCCATTTTGTGCCTATCAACAATCATTCGAATTCGATGAGGTGATATCTTCTTTGGGATATTCTATCAAACAGTTTACTTGCGTTGCCCTACTTCCATGGGTGTCGATGCCCTGTCTAGAGCTCCCATGAAGAGAAGACAACGGGCATTTATCCGTCAACACCCTACCATAAGAATTTGCTCAGAGAGTTTCAAAGACCTTCCAAACGAATCAACTTTGTGTAGATCCCGCAATCACATTCCCATTAGAGCACATTTCTTTGAGGTACTTTAATCAAACAATTCGCTACCTAGGTCTATGTTTTCATATTTTTCATGCATGTCCACCGAAGTTTGTTGCAATTACACAACGATTCACCCGTTTCTCTCTAGCTTGTCATCGCTAGACAACCTCTCTTCATGTTGTGCGGAGGCAAAACCAAACGGGGTCGGAGCAGGAACCATCCCGGGACAGGGGCAGAATTGTGTTTGGCTCGAAGTCTTAGCCTTGGCAAGATCAGAATCAAATTTGGACATGGACCTTTTCTCCTTGCTCGGTTCAGAATTCTTCCCAGGTCCGCCATCTAGTACTGCTGCGGGAGCAGAACCATAAAAGAGCAGAATGGGAACAAAGTCATGGTGGGGGCGGAAGCGGGATGAGAATGTGAACTTCTCACCTTTCATGTCGGGATCAAAATCCGTCCCGGTTCCGCTAATGATGCGGGATGGAACGAGACTCGTTTTGTATTTGGGAAATTTTTATTTTAGAACCTTTTCTGCTCTAGGTTCTTTCTCAGTTCCGATTCTGCCATTTATTGTAGTTACTTTACCCATTGTGTTTTACCTCTCTTTGTTGTTTACGGGGCTTCGGGTAAGCCAAACCTTTATTAAAGAAGATTTTATTTTTATTTTTATTTTCACCTTTTTATGATTTTTTTTTTTTAAATTTTTTAGAATTTTCCATGATTCCAAAAGATTTTAAAATCTTTATTAAATCATTTTAAAAATAAAAATATTAAAAAGATTTAATTATTTTTTATTTTAAATTATCTTTTATAAAATCTCTTTATTTTAATATATTTTTATTTATTTCCTTTTAAAATCTTTTAAATATTTAAACATTTAAATAAAAAGATTTATTTTAAGTTTTCAATTTTCTTTTATTTTCATGTTTTTCTCTTTTTGTATTTTGTAAAATTTGATAAATTTTTTTCCTCAATTTTAATTTTACTTCTATTTTCTAATTAAAACAGTAAAACGACCGGATCAGAAAGGACAGACAACAATGAAAAAGATGAAAGAAACAACAGAATAAAGAAAGACAAAATGAAACAAAAGAATAGGATGGAGAACAAGATGGAAAGACGGGATGACACCCGAACGAAGTGGGGAACGGGATCGAGATGGAACCAGGAACAGGAACCTTGGAAAAAGTTTATGTTCCAGTTCTGGATTCGACAGAGACAAAGAAAACAAAAAGAAGAAAAGAAGAGGGTCCCCAACTTTGCCAAGCAAAAGTTGGGTGTGTATGCAAGGCATAATGGACCTTTTCCTAATTTTGAAATTTTATTAAGTACACTCATACTCATTTGAAATAATACTAGAATGTGAAAACAACATCTAGATCTAAGAGTGAAAAATAGAATCTTCTACATTGTTTGATTCTAACATCATTCTAGGACCACGAGACGCTTTCTATCTTCAAATCTTTGTTTAAAGTTGTAAAGCTGGCCCATCTAGGGTTTGACTAAAGAGAACTTGACCCTTGCAACTAAACATAATCTTAAAGGTGTCTATAAACACTACCTATCATCACAACTATTTAAATATCAAAAACTCAGTTAAGTGAGAGGCAACAATTTGTGGAGTATCAAATTAATCTCATGGGTTACATGATCACTTTCACACAAACAATCACTTCTAGATGTGTGAGGATTAGTTCAATAGATATAGATTTGAATCAAAATAATACATAATTTTTTTTTTTTTAAAAGTAAACTTTTTATTTTAATCACTTCAAAAATTAAAAAATATTAATAAATCATTTATGTGGACATCTACTCCAACATTTCTTCTTTATCGAAATCTAACTCAATATTATTTTTAATTTAATTCTTCATTCATTCACACTTAAAACAATAATCTAACCCCAACTTATTTAAAAACTCACCGAAAAGAGAATGAGTTACTTATTTTCCATTTACGTATATGAATGAATTTTCTTTTATTAGAAAAAACAATTATGACTTTAAATAGATTTTGCGTATATATAAAAAAAAGTCACTTTATATAGACAATAAAATTTTAAAATCCAGTAAACGACTAAAAGAAGTCCACTGAAGAAAGGCAAAAGCTTGCTCAAAATAGTTTGGATGGAGCATATTGTTAAACCTTTAACTCAGGTTATACGTTAGGTAGCTTTTCCTTTTACTTCATCCTGCTACTCCCTCTCATCACTGTATTTCCATATTCCATTCTTGGGCGCTTCTCTTTTACTTGGCTAACAAGACAGCGCGTCTGACGGAAAGTGAAAACATCAACTCACGTTCAGAATCATTCTCCTCACTACCGAATGTTATATTTATGCGCTCCATCTACTGCTCTCTCTAACAAAGTCTTTCACTAATTTAACAGCTACTATCATTTCTACACGTATTTCTTAACTCATTCTTATTGTGTTTTTTTGGACTGAAACTGCAATGGAGCTGAATTTGGTATTGGGAACTGCAAGCACAAGAAGCTCTAGGCATGGCCGGCCTCGACTTGAAGGATTTTGTGGTGACGTTAGATTGAGAGAAACTCGCTGCTCCTACTTTCTCAATCTCGTCCTTCAAGGTAGGTGATTAATACATTGCTACTTCAATCTTTGTTTCTTTCGAGAAGCATACTGTTAAAGAGAGGCCTATTGTTTATGTTGTACAGGTTTGAGAGCAGATGAAATAGATGTAGAAATGGATAAGGAGAGGAGTGTGATATTACGTGGAGAAAGTCATTGCAAAGAGGTGGGAATGCTTAAGAGGAGGTGGCGCCTCATGGCTAATGACGCCCCAACACGGAAGAGAAGAAGGCCTTTCAAAATTCCTGAGGACGTGAACGTGGGCGCCACCAGAGGGAGCTTTGACAAGCACATTTTGCATCTTGTCATGCCCAAATTCAGACAGAGCAGATTTAGAGCTTACCATGTCATTCGCATTCACTCCTCTCATCGTCATCACATGCAAAATGGCAATGCCCACCAACCACAAGCTGCTTCATCTTCGGCTGCTGTGAAAGTAGAGCATTCGTCTTGTTCATATGCAAGTGAAATCATTAGCAAGGAGATAATCTATTCTTCTACGAGCTCTGTGTCAAATGCCCAGGAAAAGAAGCAACAATATCGCAGGACGAGGAGGAGGATAAAGAAAATCACTGCGAAAAGGCTAATGGTACAACAGTAAATGAATATTTTATTTGTAGATTCCAACCATTCTTTGTAAATAAAATACTGAGGCTCTCCTTGGCACATATGTCTCAAGCATGAAATAGCTCATGCCTGATTTGTAAATTGACCACCTGTACAGAAACCTATTTTCTATTTTATTTATTTTTCTTAAAGATGAAAGACATTTATGGTCTCTTTATCACCTTGTTTCAAGTTCAGATATTTACTTTGCTGTGGGCGATTTTTGGGGACTTTTAAAAAGTATTATGAATTTAAAAATTAAATTATATTTATATTTGTAATTTATATTAAAAATAAAATATTCTTTTTTCATGTTATGAATATAAGTTTTTCTTATGCTATTTGTATAATGTTTTAAAATGTAATTTAAAACAAATAATTTTATAACTTTAACAATTTAGTGTTTGCTATGTTATTAATTTTTTAAATATTTATAATTAATGTAAAATATTTTATTGGATAATTATGATGACAGGCAAATTTCTTGTCAATGAATTTTGGGTTGACAATAATTGGTCTTCATTTTTTAAAAATTTAGGAGGGAAAGAGTCTAATTATTGGCTTATCATAATCCATTCCTTACTATTCTCAATTCTAAAAACTCCTTCCTTTAAATTCCAACCGATGTAGCTTTAGGACCTTAATTTTCTTAAGCTTATAAAGGGATGGTGGATGGAAGGGAAGCCTATGTTTGGTAAATCTTGACCTCAATTTGTTAACTATAATCTTAAGAATTAGAACAAATCCTTGTTTGGAAATATGTTTAAAACTAAAGTGCTCTTTGAAGAGAAGTTGGGGCGAGTTTCCTTTCAATTTATAGATGAAGACATGAATAAGGAGCTATTACAACAAGAAGCTATTTGTGCTAAGGAACCCTAAAAATGGGAACTTTGGGAGGAGATCTATAGGAAACAAAAATCGTAGACTGGTCCACTTTAGCAAGGTGATGGGAATACCTATTTTTTCATAATTCAATGAAGGAGCATAGAAGTTCTTGTTGAACACTTCTTGAGACTGAGAGGAGGGAGGTGAATCAATCTTATCAAAACCAAAACCCTTCTGGAACTTGAAACTTTTAGCACAACTCAAACTCCTTTAAGCAGAATAGTAACAGAGAAGAATGTAGTAATTTGAATCTTTATCAACTTCAACAAACTTTACCAACGAAAGATATAGCAATAACCAGATCAATAGAAAAGAGAAAGAAATAAATACCACACACATGCACAAGGAGACACTATATTTAGGTGTAAAACCCAGCGAGGAAAAAACCATGGTAAGTGTTAACTCATAATATAAGGCTCACTGCCAAAAAGACTTGCAAGAAGGCTCGCCGCCTTAACGCAAGATACAAAGGACTTGCAGCATTGAAGCACCAACCAACTCCAAGAGCAAGATACAAAGGACTTGATGAGATTCACTATCTCAGAGCAGGATACAATTCTATATAGAAAGAATTACAATGATTTCCAACACAACACTCTATTGATTGAGGTGCTCGAGCATAATTGATTTTCCTTTCACAATCTTTAGCACTGTATCTATTGGATATTCAATAAAATTCACACACACCTTTTCGCACTTGTACACTTCTCTACTTGTTGTATCTAAAATGTTCTTGCATTTATATCCACCACAACACTTCAAAACTTTAATTAGGTCATCCAAAAAGACAATAAACAATGAATTCAGCAACTCAACCAATAAAACACAATGAGGTCCTATTCAGAAGAATGAGAGGACCCATAACAATCTTAATACTTCTTCCATTGTGATCCAAAAGTATTTACACATTGGCATACAACAGTCTAAGTCAACATTAAGGAAACATGTGGATGAAATGCTATGCACACGACCAGTCGCCTCATAAACACACTTCTAATTGAATTAACTTGATGTGGTCCCTAAAAAGATAGGTCAAGACCCAAATTTATCATAGCACATCTTCTATTATTGAAATAGACCACCAAACATATGGTACAAGCAAAGGAACAATCCCTGATAGCCGGATATCCACAAATAACCTAGAAAGCAAACTCAAGACACAATGTGGCACCAAATCAGCCAATTAACATTGTGCAGATCACATGGGGTTGTTCTCTAAACATCTAGAATCACTATCATACACCTCTTTCATGTTGTCATACCATCAATAACCATTGCATATCAAACAAGAATAAGAAACAACAATCCAGAAACACAAATTGCATAATCAAGGGATATAAATTTAACATATTGGAACCTTGAAAAATGGGGTATTAAGAGTGTTATCATATGGCTTAGAACATTAAACACACCCCCTTTCAAGATATTCCACTCAAGGCTAACCCTAAAGATCTCAATGCAAATTAGATAAAGATCTTGCAATAGGGTTGTCCTCGAAGATGAATGTAAACAAATAAGGGATTCACCACCAAGTTTAGACTTGGAAAAGACAATGAAATGATGAAATGCAAAAAACCTAATATGATGCAAACTTGATTTAAATGACCTAGAAATGCAAGTAAAGCAAAACAAAAAAGTAGTAAGATGAATAATTCCAACACTTGGGAATGTGGAAGTGACTGGATGGAGATTTGAAACACTAGAAAATCTACCTTTAAATTTGAGTGGGACTCATTCACCAATTTGGGCGAATCAGTTCAAAATTTGGAAAATTGTGTGGGAACAAGAATCTGCCAAAAGGGTCTTTGAATCTACAAGAATCTAAAATTTGACTGAAACTAGGACTCATTCACCAAAAGTGGTGAATCAGTCCAGTTAGGATTTTTTGAAACTTCAAATTCTGATCCTACTATTCTTTGTTAGCTTTGTCCTTCCTGATTGATCTCTCGATCTGAAACACAAAATTTCAACCTGTAGGTCTTCTCCAATGTTCTCCAAGGTTTGATGACAACTTTGACAAGTTTGAACGATTGAAAAATTTTCTCCAATCTTTTTCCTTAATAGATCTGTAATCTAGACCTATAAATTACACACAAAAGAGAGGGAAAAATTATATTGGGTTAGTGGATAGGGGTGTACCTTGGTCAAACCCATTGTTGGTAATCAAACCTTGAAATAAAATAAAATAAGAATGGAGAATGATGAATGAACAAATGACAATGTTGCAACTCACCAAACCCTTGCAATAAAGTGTTGCAAACATGTAAGAGATGGTTCCAATGGATATAGATCTTGACTCTTGCTTGAAGGTGATAGATCTTGAATGAAATGCTTGCTTGAATCATAAAATCCTACACCATAATTGTTAGCTCCAAAACAAACATGATGCATGAAATCCTTGACATGATGATTGATCCTTAAAGGTTGCTCTAAAATGTTTGATAATATTCTCTTGAAGACACTTGAAAACACTTGAATACTCTTGTGAACCCAAATTTGATATTTGGAATGCTCTCACAAAATTATTAGGTGAAAATGAATGAAATAACCTTGTATTTATACTCAATTATGCAAGAATTTTCAAAATTACAACACTACAAGTCGACATCAGATCAAGGAGGATAAAATCCCACCAAAATTTTGAATTAATTTTTATTTTGAGCCACATGGGACTCATTCCCCAAGGTGGCAAATGAGTCCCACCAAGTCTAAATTTTGGGACCAATTTTAAAAATGCTTACAAATGTGTGAAACTAGATTCGAGGCCCAAAAATCTAGGTGGGATTCATTCACCCAAGGTGGGGAATGAGTCCTAGATCTCTTAATTTGGGCCATTCAAGCCTAAAACACTTGAATTATGATTGGGTGATGATTTGTGTGAGGATTATCATCGAAAAGATGCATTAAATGAGGCTTGTGGATGCAAAATAGGGTCAATTAAAGCATAAGAAAACCCAACTATTAATGGCAACCCTATAAAAGTGTGAACGTGTGTTACAACACTTTACAACACTCTTGATGAGTCAGGATTAAGGTCAAAAATAGGTTTATTAGGTTTAGTTAATTAATAAAACCGTAGAAAAGTGTGAAAGTGTGCTACAACACTTCACAACACTTTAGCAAGGTACCATTTAAATTCATTAGTTCACAAGGGCCCAAGACTTAATGTGAATGTGTCAAAAACATTATAGCACTAAATCAAGGCACCATTAAGCTTAATTCACAAGGAGGGCCAAAACAAGCAAGGAAAAGTAGAAGGGATCTTTTTCCCATTGCCACATCTATCCCCCACTTTAGTGAGAGGATGCACTTGCTTCAAACTCACACTAAAGTAAAAAAACACACATCATGAGGGGTACAAGTGTACTAATGCTAGTAAGATAGGATGACAATGATCAGGAGGGTTGATCAAGGCCCCAAGATCAAGATCCGATGGAAGACCAACATAGGCACAAAAGAACACACATGAGAATGATATAAGAGCATCAACAAAGTACAAGAATTCACTATCAAGGATGAAAAGGAAAAGGTACAAATTAATAGATTCGGATCAAGTGTTGACTATTTATCCATCGCGATGTGGATTAGATCTAGGTTGTTTGTCCAAAAAATGTATACTCACTTTGCGGAAATGGAACTCCTGGCTGTCTGCTGGGTGAGAAGTCCAAGAGGGTGAAAAACATACACTCATGGATGGTATGCACTCACAAACATGCGAGTGGTGATGGGTAAAGTCATGCCTCGTTCAGGCTTCCTACTCAAACCATACCAAAGTTATACCTCTTGATAACTGTGATAAGGCACCATGCAAAACAATGATTTTTGAGCTTCATGAGACAAGCAAAACTTCATATGCTTGGAGGTCATGAAAAAACAAGATGGATCTACAGGCATGCAAGCTATGTTATGCAAGGTGGCCATATAACTAAAAATGCAAAATGTAAAAATGTAAAGAATGTTCAAAGGATTCTTGCTTAGTGTTGATCATCAAAGCTTGCACCTCTCTAACAGTCTTATGGAAAATTCAATGAGTGGGGGACCAATTTGTGACTCACTGAATACCTCCAGGATTTTTATAGGAAGTCAGCTCTTCTTTGGGGTTT
>VDFB02324909.1:0-149155 GCA_007258455.2 Sequoia sempervirens
TAAAGGTACATCGAATTATGGCTTATGGTATCATAAGGATATTGATTTCACTTTGAGTGCTTATATCAATGCAGAATGGGTTGGTTGTGTGGATGACCAAAAGAGTACCAGTGGTGGTGCCTTCATTCATGGTAGAAAATTAGTTTCATGTTTGAGTAAGAAACAAGACTTGGTTTCTTTATCCACTACAGAAGCATAATATATTGTTGTAGCATCCTATTGCACATAGGTTTTGTGGATGAAGCAAAATCTGAAAGAAATTGGATTGACATGTGATGAGCCTATTCCTATTTTTTGTGACAATACAATTGCTATATAAATTTCAAAGAATTTAGTAATGCATTCAAGAACAAAACACATATCTATCAAATATCATTCCCTGAGAGAGAAGGTGTTGGAGAATAAAGTTAGGCTAGAGTATGTGTCAAGAAAGGAGCAAATTGTACATATATTTACTAAGGCTCTTCTGAATGATACTTTTGAGTTTCTTAGGGAAAGGTTGGGGTTCATTGGCCCTCTGAACTAGGTGCACATGGAAGTGCATCAGTCCAGTGGATTCACAAATTCTTCATTTATCTAGATTGATGAATGGGTCTACTCCATAGGGGGAGTAGAAAAGTTTTCATTGTTGCAGTATGAGTTGAATGGGTGCACTCCTAAGGGGGAGTGATCAGAGTTTTTGATCTATATGTTAGAAATTTCATGTTAAAAATATCAATTAAATAAAAATAAAGATTAAATAGAGGAATGAAAAACACATAAATAATAACAACAAGATATTTAACGTGGTTCACCCAAACTTGGGCTACATCCACCAATAGAGAGTCTAATATTATTATCTAGTAAATCAAAGTGATTACAACTAGTAATCCTTGCAACTCAATACTACTACAAAATTCTACAATATAGTGTCAATAGAAACCCAAACCCTTGGCCTTTTATCAAGACTTATTTCAATTACAAAAATAGGATTTTTATGTTGGCCAATAGAAAAATAACACTTGACACCTTTATAAAGTAATAAAAAATCATGAGAGGTTTCAGGGGCATTGCCCCTTGACCTTGCCTTGTATTGCGACAAGGGGTGTGCTAGGGGAACTGCCCCTAGACCCCACAAGGGGCCTGCCCCTTGACCCTGTCTTGGGGGTGTTTCCCCCAAACCCCCGCAAGGGGTGCTACCCCTTGACCCCATTAAATAATTGGGGGGAAATTGCATCGATAAAAGTAGGGAAAATTCAACCTGCAAGTCTGATTAGGCTCCATATACCAACAATCTCCCACTTGGAAATCGATCAGACTCCACCCCATATCACCTCCCACTTGGATACTGATCAGACTCCACCCCATATCACCTCCCACTTGGAGACTGATCATAACACCGCTGACCCTATAGCTCCCACTAGAAATAAGCACCTTAGACCCTGTTATGATTTTATTATTTTAGTCTTGAAGACCAACCGAAGCTAAAGAGGGGCTCAAATTCTCCCTTAGAACTTCCTTTGTAAACATATCTATTAGATTTTCATCTGTATGTATCTTTTCCAGCCTTAATGAAGTGATACCTCAACTGTATGTGTTTGGTCTTTGAATGCAAGGCAAAATTCTTTGCAAGATGTATGGCACTTTGGCTATCTGTAAAAAAATAACTATCGGCCTATTTTTTGCCCAATTCTTCCATGAAATATTGCAACTATATCATCTCCTTGCTTGCTTCTATTGCAACTACATACTTTTCCTTTGTGGTGGATAAAGCAACCACCTTTTGCAACCGTGAGATCCAACTTACTATTGTCCCACCTACAATAAAGACATAACCTATAGTACTTCACCCGGTATCAATATCCCCTACCAAATCTGAGTCTACATAACTTGCTAAATCAGTATTAGAGCCCCAAAAACATAAACATTTATTGGATGTACCTCTCAAATACTTGAGAACCCATTTTACTACATTCCAATGCTCCAATCGAAGATTACTCATATACCTACTTGTGACTCCAAAAACATGTGCAATATCCAATCTCGTGCATACCATGGCATACATTAAACTTCTTACAGTTGAAGCATATGGTACCTTGGACATTTTATTTTCCTCCTCTTGTGTCTTTGGACACATCTCCTTAGTCAATTTCAAATGACTAGGAAAAGGTGTGTTGACAGCTTTTGCATTCTCCATGTGGAATCTCTGCAACACCTTCTCAACATAACTAGCATGAGATAGAGTCAATTTTTTGTTCTTCCTATCTTTGCAAATTCTCATACCAAGGGTTTTTTTTGCTTCCCCCAAATCCTTCATAGAAAATAATTGTGCTATGTTGTTTTAGCTCACTTATGTGATCCATGTTAGACCCGCTACAAGCATGTCATCAACATATAAACATAAAATAATGTAGTTGTCATTATCCAACCTCTTAAAATAAACACAATGGTCATAATTACACCTATTGTAGCCTTGCTCAACCATAAAACTATCAAATTTCAAGTACCATTACCGAGGTGCTTGTTTCAAGCCATATAATCTCTTCTTCAATTTGCACACCATTTTCTCCTTTCCTTTGACCTCAAATCCTTGGGGTTGTTCCATATATATCTCCTCCTCCAAATCACCATGAAGAAAGGAAGTTTTCACATCTAGCTATTCTATATGCCAATCTTCAACAACCACAACACTTAAAATAGTACGAATAGAAGTCATTTTAACAATTGAAGAAAAAATATCCGCAAAATCAATGCCCTTTTTCTATACAAATCATTTTACAACTAACTTGGCTTTAAATCTGTTCTTACCTCCATCTTCCTCTTTCATCTTGTAAACCCATTTGTTTGGTAAAGACTTTTTACCTACAGGTAACTTGCATAATTCCCAAGTCTAGTTTTTTAGCAAGGAGTCCATTTCTTCTTCCATTGCATGCTCCCACTGAGCTTTTGTATCCACTTGCATAGCTTCATCATACCCTTTAGGTTCACCAACATATGTTAACAAAATAGAATTCAAAGAGGGAGAAAACCTTTCTGGAGGTCTACTTATCCTTGAAGATCATTTAACATTCACTGGAGTTTTTGATATTTGTTGTTGTTGTTGCAAAGCATGAGGAACCATTGGAAAAACATTGTTTGGTGTATCATCTAGCACTACATAATCATTTTATTTCTTCTCATGTTGCTACAACTGGTCTTTATACAACACTTTCTCATTGAATATGACATCCCAAATTCTCACAATTTTTTTATTTTTAGAATCCCAATGCCTATAACCAAATTCATCAATGCCATATCCAACAAATATACATTTCTTTGATTTTACATCTAACTTGGTTCTATTTTTAGAATCTACATGTGCAAATGCTTCACAACCGAAGGTCTTGAGAAAAGAATAACTCACCTTCTTACCTGTCTATGCTTCCTCTGGAATACCACAACCCAAGTGAACTAAAGGACCTCTATTAATTAAATAAACAACAGTGTTTATAGCCTCTACCCACATGTTTAAAGGCATCCCAACATGCAATCTCATAGTATGTGCATGCTCCATTATTGTTCTATTCATGCGCTCAAACACTCCAGTTTCTAATGGAGTCCTTGGAACCATTGTCTGCTTGTGAATACCATTAGAGGAAAAATAGTCTTCAAACTCTTTGCTGCAATACTCACCACCATTATCAAATCTGAGACATTTTAACTTTTTACCTATCTCATTCTCAACCAAGATTCTTCATTTCTTAAAAGTTTCAAATACATCAGATTTCTACCTAAGGAAATAAATCCATACCTTCCTTGTTTCATCATTAATAAAAGTTACATAATACTAAGAGCCACTGAGAGAAGATACTTGAGTTGGTCCCCATACATCTGTATGCACAAGCTCCAATTTCTCATCTTTCTTTTGCTTCCCATCCTTGAGAAAACTAACTTTCTTTTGTTTTCCATACACACAAATTTCACATAAATCCATATTAAAAAATTTTAGACCTGGTAAAACATTATTTGAATGAAGTACTTCCATACCTTTTGCACTCATATTCCCAAGTCTATTATGCCACGATGTTGATTTAGAATCCATAGCAACTGTCTATTTTTTTGCCTGCTAAACTGCAACAACTATTCCTGAACATTGATTTTTATCTACAATAGCTAAAGTAGAAGGGACAATATGACATATACAAATATATAAGGTGCCTAATTTCACACCTTTTTCTACCACTAAGGCACCTTTTGTAACCTTCCAATGTTTATCACTAAATGTAACAACACAACCTTCATCATCTAGTTGCCCTGCTAAAATTAAATTTATTTTAAACTTTGGAACGTTCCTTACCTCATGTAGTAGCCAATGATTCCCATTAAGCAATTTAATCTTGATTCTTCCATTTCCAACAATCTGATAGGGTTTGTTATCTCCCAAATAAACCATCCCAAAATTCCCTTAGACATAACTAAGAAAATAACTTCTATGGGGCATAGCATGAAATGAAGCCCTTGAATCTAACACCTAAGAATAATCAACATTATCAAGGGAAAGAATCAAAGCATCCTCATCAGATTTATTACTTACCACATTTGTCTCTGTATTTCCTTCTTTTTTGTCCCCTTCTTTATTTTTTCAAGGCTAACAATCTTTTTTAAATGACCTGGGTTACCACAGTACCGGCAATCCCTCTTGTCTCTTGATTGGGACCTTTTGTCCTTTGATTTTCCTCATGACTTCCCATGACTTCCAAAATTATTTCCTCTCTCCTTTGTTTTGCCCCTACTTTTTGCATTCAAAACATTGTTTGATGTGGATGTTCCACCTGAGCTTTCCCTACGAATTTCCTTGCTTAAAATGACACCAACAACATCATCAAATTTTAATGTATTCAAACTAGAAAAAGAATTACTTAAAACCATGACCAAGCTATTCTAGCTTTCAGGAAAAGAACACAGAATCAAAAGATCCCTAACTTCTTCATCAAATTTTACATTTATAGAAGTTAATTGATTGGTAACTGTATCAAACTCATTTAAATGATCAACAACTGAACCACCTTTAGCCATTTTCATATTAAATAAATGCTTCATGAGAAATACCTTATTAGAAGCCGAAGTCTTTTCATATAACTTCACCAGGGTTTCCATTAACTCTGCAGTTGTCTTTGTTGTTGTAATATTGAATGCCACTGATTGTGCTAGGCATAAACAAATGGTTCCCAGTTCCTTTCTATCCAGAAGATTACATTCCTCATCACTCATTGTTGTCAGTTTCTTGGTTGTTCCTTCCAATGGCCTCCATAAATCCTTCTGATAGAGATAATCCTCCATCTGCATCTTCCATAACTGATAGTTCTACCCATTGAATTTATCTACCTTCAATTTACCCTCATCCATCATTTCTCCCACTTAAACGTGAGACTCACACTCAACCATGAGACCTTCTTGCAAATGATAATCGAACACAACCTCGCTCTGATACCACTTGTTATAAATTGTATGCAGAAAATATCCATTAAATGCAAATAAAGATTAAGTAGAGGAATGAAAAACACAAAAATAAAAAATAGCAAGAGACAATATTTAACGTGGTTCACCCAAACTTGGGCTATGTCCACCAATAGAGAGTCCAATATTATTATCCAATAAATCAAACCGATTACAACCAGTAATCTTTGCAACTCAATACTGTTGCAAAATGCTACAATACAATGTCAATAGAAACCCAAACCCTTAGCCTTTTATCAAGACTTATGCCAATTACAAAAATAGGGTTTTTTATGCAGGCCAATAGAAAAATAAGGCCTGACACCTTTATAAAATAATAAAAAATTGTGAGAGGTTTCGAGGGCGTTGCCCCTTGACCCTACCCTGTATCATGACAAGGGGCGCACCAGGGGCACTACCTCTTGACCTCGTTAAATAATTGGGGGAAATTGAGCCAATTAAATTCAAGAAAATTTAACCTCTAAGTTTGATTAGGCTCCATATACCAACACTTTACCATTGATTTCAAAGGCGGAGAGAGAGAGTCATGTAAAAAATAGTGGAAAAGAAAGAGAAGGTGTTCTCCTAGAATATTGTGTAGGTTGTTTAATGTGGTCTTTGATGGTTTTTCACATAATGTGTTGTCGTCAATGGCAAAGGGGGAGATTGTTGTAAGTATGAGTAAGTTTGGTGGTGTTATCATTAATGTTGTCATTGATTTCAACACAGTTCAGAATGTTACAGATTGTGCATGTATAGTTGAGATGTTGTGAGTACATGGAGCTATCCTTATGATGTTACAAATGTGCTGAAATGATGGATTACCAAGTGCTTTTGAGAAAATTAATAAAGAGTGAAGTTAGAGTTATGTATGTGTTCAAAATGTGCTCCATGTTTCTTCTATGTTGATCTTATGCTTGTGCAAATCTAAAGGTTTATTGTTGGTGATCTAATGGTGATATATCCTAATTTGTAGCTTATGGCTTGATGGAATGAGAAAGTTGTGTGAACTAGTGTGTGAACTAGTTTGGCAGAGATGGTTATCTATGGATTGGGAGAATATTTTCTACTTCTTAATCCTCCACTATTTTGTTTCAGGTCTTGTAGATCTAAAATATGTCTTATAATGATGTTCTCTACATTCTCACAAAGATGTTTGTGATTTGGTGCTCCAGAAGTCGAGCTTCATTATTGTTTGGGTTTGCATAGTCCAGATGGACTGTTGGGAAGATTTATCTGTTCAAAGGTTGTTACACCTGCTATGGATGTATCTGTAAGTATCTAAGATATGTTCTTGTGCATAATGGAGCATGTTACATCATCCGTGTATTATCTTTTTTGTTGGAAAGCATGTATTTCAATGTTCATTTGTGTTTTCATTAGGTTTGGTTGACCTAGTGTTTACACTTCATATGAAGAATTAACAATTTAATTATGGAAGCGTGTGGTTGATCTGAGACATTGCTTTTGGTCTTCGTTAAGTGTTTAAGTGGTCCACTCTCATTCCTTTCCACCATGATAATGTTGAGTTGCCGACCTAATTCAAATTTTTGAAATAAAGCATATGTGGTTGACCTTGGAGAAAGTTTCTAAGGTTGAAGATGGTATAAATGCAAGTCAAGATGTGAAGATTTAGATGAAGTTAAATAACGAAGTAAACCACAAGTGAAGAGAAAAGTTGTGTGAAAGTGAGTTGAGGAAACAATACTTCATTGTGTTAGATTCCTAGAAGAAATGAGTTGAAGGTTTTTACAATCTTCTTGTCAAACTTGAAAATGTGTATAAATTTTTGTGGTGGATATTTTTGTTATCTTCTGTATTTGTAGGCAGTGAGCCTTCCTGTTGAACAATGAGTCCTTTTTGTAGGTAATTGTTGAAATACTATTCCACTCAGCTCCCTTCGGGTCCCCCTTTTTTTTGCATGTTCATGGTGTGCATTCCTCGCTTCGCAACTTTGGCAAGCGGCTTCCCTTTTGGCTCTTGAGATGCTGCGCTGAGCGCCCACGTGTCACGCCTGCGGGGTTTTTCATTTTCTGTTGCTTTATTTTTCCTACGGGTTGCGAAACGGGGCCCACATCTCTATACGTGGCGGTGTTGCGCAATCTTTCCCTAGCAGGAGTAGAGTATGCTGCGGCGGGCTGCGAAGGATTTCTATTGGCCTTCTTTATTTCCTGGCGGGGCCCACCCTCGCTCACGTGTCAGTGGTTCGCAGCTTTTAAAACAACAGCAGGGACGAGAGCACCACGGGCTGCGAAACGCGGCCACGCGTCTTTCGCCCCCTTTTCATGCGGCCTTTCCCCGTTTTCAAAGTAGCCTCCGTCCCCTGAACACGTGTCACTTCTCCGCAAGCTCCCGGTCGCTGGAGAAGGAGTTTTCATTCGGGTCGCGGTTTGCTGCCACGTGCCTTACATCGATTATCAAAGCAAGCTGTGAGATGGCCGAGCGGGATGGTGTCATTGACTGCTGCTCGCCATGGTTCTCTAAGGCGGTGGACGACACTCGTCGCTTCGAAGCCTGGTTGGGACCACTGCCATCATTTCAAAGGGGCACGCCTGTAACTAACCAACTGGATGCTGTCCCCTAATTGGCTGCTCTCATAACGGCATTGGGAATATTCTTATCCGGGCATCATTACGGGGGATTGCGGAATCATTCTGTTACAACTCTCCAGGCGGTGGGATTTTTCTCTCCAGCTATATATACTCCCTCTGTTGAGGGAAAGTGGTCCAAGATTTGATAGGAAGAATACTGGTTTTAGCAAGAGACGCCAGGCCTCTTTTGCATGTTTATTTGCAAGATACTTTCAGACTGTGCCTATTGTTCGGCCTTTCTGCTTTTTATGTCTTGATTAAACTGTGAACTGTACTTTTTATTGTCTTAAGCATTTCATTTGAGGAGACTTCTATATATTGAACACAAACTTGCTGGTCTAAATCATGTCTTAATGACTCTTCTTAGCAGTAAGAATGTATGCGATACTGTTTTATGTCAATTGAATGAACTGTTTATGCTATTGCTTTAAGCTTCCGGTGTTTTGGAACATATCAGTAACATTCAGGCCCTTGAGTCTATGATTTATCGTGCCTATCAAAAAGCTTTGGCGCATCGCCTTAGATTAATATTTGTTTCATTATATGCTTCCTTTTCCCTTTCTAAAAACCATTGTTATAGAAGAAGCGGGCTTCTTTAAAATCCGGAGGTCACTTTCAGGTTTGGCGCATAAAGGGGTCCCCCTTGAACTGAGTTTCCCATAAAACTGTTATCTGTCAATTTTTGGCGTCAACAGTTTGTCCTTTTTTCTGGCACGCCCGGTGGGACCCAAACTAATGAAATCGTCTTCTAAAAGGGTGTATGAGCCATCGGCCTGTAACTAGATCCCAAACTGCAAGTAACCCAGGTTTACTAGTGCCTCCATCCAGGACAGTCCAGGCCGCAAATCAGTTAGTAACCGTTCCATTCCCACCACCCTTTCCTCTCACCATGTTGCCGGCCGCGAACAGAAATTATGTAGCATGGGATGCTGGGAGTCCCCTTGTAGCTCCGGTAGCACCTGCTGTTTGGGGTGCCATACCGGTTTCGGCCCTGAAAGCTCTTCCCAAATTCGCCGGAGATAACACAAAAACGCCAGCAGAGCATTTGCAGGATGTAGCGGATGTATGCCTAGTACATGGTATCACAGCGCAGAATGTAGCCCTGAGGCTCCTTGCTGCGTCCTTCAAAGGAAAGGCCCTGGAGTGGTACCGAACACTGACTCCTAATACCATTCGCACTTGGGATGACCTCGGAGATCCATTCTATGAAAGATTTTCAAATGACGGAGATCGTTCTTCGCTATATTATCAGTTATCCGTCATCAAACGAGCACCCCAGGAGGCTCTGACGGACTTCAATGCCCGATTTCACTCGAGTTGGCGGAGGATTCCCGTGACCATCCGCCCTACCCCAGATTTGGCGTTCATGTTCTATCTGAAGTCCATCAATCCCGACATTTCTATGATGATCAAGTCTCTGGGAGGAGCTACTCTACCAGATGCATATGCCACCGCTATCAAAGCAGAAAATCACTTGATAGACTGCAGAAAATTGCCTCCTCGACCTGTTATGCCGATATTTCCTAAGATATCAAACGTGGCACAAGAGGTGGCGTCGACCAGTGCGCCAGCGACTCCCCAGTCAGCGTACTCATATACAGCCGCTCCTGAAAACTTGGCCTCTACATCAAGTTCTCCGAAGAATGAAATGGGCGACCTCAAGGAGATGCTACGGACTATGGCGAATGATATAACAACACTCAAGCGGAATCAAGCAATGCCTCCGCGGCCTGCGTATCAGAACTACCAAGGTGGGCGGCCTACCTATCAGCAGAATCAATATCAGAATGCGCATCGCACTAACTCACCAACGGCGGCTATGAACCAAATAGTTCCGGTGCCTACGCCACTGGCAGGAGCGTCGCCAAGCTCTAGCAGAGAATTAACCGCGGGACAAAATAATCTTATTGATGACATCAATCCATGGTGCTTCCCTTGCAACGATGCGCATATGCCCCGAAATTGTCCGCGTGGCAACTTACAACAAAGGATAGCAGAGCAACGTAGTCAAGGGATTGCGACAGAGAGCGAAGAATACGGATATGCCCCGACAATGGAGAACGCGGTCCTTACCGCGCAAATACAAGGAATGTCCCTGGAGCAAGAGTCCGACATTGTTCCTGATCATGCGCTCTTCTCATGGATGGAAGACGAGGAAACGGTGTTTTCGAATGACACGTCCACTGCCGAAACGCCGCGGGTAAAGTCTGACTATAATACACGCTCCAAGAGAAGATTCACCGGTGAGGCCGTGGTTTCACTTTCGGACAATCCGCAGTGCAAGGACGTTTCGGATCAAATTCCTAGTGGCCCGACCGAATCCTTGTCTCCTCAACGGCGGATGGAAATTATTATAACAAAAGCCAAGGAGCAGAAATCTCCGAGCTCCTCACCTCTTAATGTGGTGGAGCAGTTGAAGAAATCACCTGCTAATATGTCTTTATGGGACATTCTAGCTATCCTGGAGCAGAAGACCATACTCCAAAAGGCGCTTCAGCAACAGATGGACCCAACACTAACCGAGCCTTTGGCCAGTACCGAGGCGGTTTATCAAATGCCACCAACTAAGGTTGTCGCAAACAAAGTGATGGAATCCCCTGCGGAAGGCGGAGGTAGGCCAAAACCTCAACCCTTCTTCTTAACTCTCATTATAGGGGAGAAACTATTACACAACGCTATGATTGATTCTGGCGCTAGTACCACGGTTATGCCAAAACTAATAGCCGAAGCCTTGGGACTCAGCTACGAACCTATGAAGAAAGGGGTGATGCAGCTAGATGGAAATAAGGTTGATACTGTGGGTGTCATCAAAGCACTTCCGTTGACTCTATTTGCCTGCCCGAGTATCACGGTCCCGCAAGATACAGTGATCATAGATGTTCCGCCAATGTTTGGTCTTTGCCTTTCTCGAGAGTTTACTTCAAAGGTGGGCGGCTATTTGTCTTTAGATTGGTCACATCTAATACTTAGGACCAAACATGGCGCAAAGATGAAGATAGAATCGGAGGCTCTGCATTCCGAACATGTGGCGAACGAGGCCCTGATTAACTTTGAAGCGGCACATACCTCCATCACCAAGCAAGACATGTACAATGTTGAACTGCTGGAGGAGGAGAAGGTCAACGGAGACCGAAGTGATAGCGAAGACGCTCTGTTGAGTGAACATATAAATAGTGATCCCTTCGGAAATTATCATGCTACCGGTTTAGGCACATATGTGATCTATGACGAAGACCAAGTTCTTCTGAAGGTCGTCAAAGAGCCCGACGATGACCAAGCAAGTGAGCTGTGGACATTATATTTTGACGGAGCAAGGAGCAAAGTTGGAGCTGGAGCAGGGATATGTCTAATATCCCCACAGAATGAAAAGTTGCTGAGGGCCTTCCGATTCCAATTTGCTTGTTCAAATAATGAGGCTGAATATGAGGGTCTAGTCCAAGGCCTAAGCCTAGCGGAACGAATGGGTATCAAACAATTGATTGTATTCGGAGATTCAGAACTGGTAGTTAATCAGGTCCGAGGAGTCTCAGCAGCAAAGAATATCCGCATGAGATCCTATCGGCATCGAATCTGGGACCTTATAGAAAGTTTTGAAGCTTTCAACATCCTGACCATTCCCCGAGCTCAGAATGGCGATGCAGACCGCATGGCAGTAATCGGAGCTCAGTTTGATCCTGTCTCCGACTTGCTTCGGAACAAATATTCAGTACGAGTGCTGGTTAGACCAGCAATACCCGATAATGACCAAAGTTGGCAAGTCTTTGAGAGCGATGAACACATCGCCTCGTTTATTCAAAACTCAGGGGAATTTGCCGATCAACTCCAACCAAAGATCGCTGAAGCCTACGAGGGACAAATTATGTAGCTGAAATCAAATAAGCTTCCGAAAGGATTGGTTACTCTCAAAAAAAAATTTGATTGTAGTGACGCCCGAAATGATAAGAGGAAGTTCGTGGCGGAAAAAGGTGATTATGAGAATCTTCGGGTCTCCGATGACAGGAACCTTCGGGTCGGAAAAGATGTCTCACAGCAAGATAGAGAAAGGCTTATGAATTTCTGTGAGAAATATGGAGTAGTAGCCTGGTCCTACGATGATCTGGAAGGTTATGATCCTGGTATCATTCAACATACTATTGAGCTAACAGAAGGTGCGAAGCCAATCCGACAGAAACAGCGGCCGGTCAACCCTAAAGTTGAAGCCTTGATGGCACAAGAGCTAACCAAGCTCATTGAGTCGCGTATTGTTTTCCCAATTAAACATAGTACTTGGGCATCAAATCTGGTACCAGTCCAAAAGAAGAATGGTGATATACGCTTATGCGTAGATTTCCGAGACCTAAATAAAGCATCTCTGAAGGACCACTATCCCTTGCCTTCTATGGAGTCGATCCTCCAAACCGTCGCGGGATCGGAAATGTTCTCTCTACTGGATGGCTTCTCTGGCTATAACCAGATTCGAGTAAGAGAAGAAGATCAGCACAAGACTACGTTCACCACCAAGTGGGGGACGTTTGCATATGCTAAAATGCCTTTTGGTTTATCTAATGCAGGGGCAACCTTCCAGAGAGCTATGGATGTCGCATTTAGCGAACTGATCAATAAGATTATCCTAATCTATTTGGATGATCTTACTGTGTTCTCCAAATCTAAAGATGATCATTTCGATCATTTGGAGTTGGTGTTTCAAAAGTGCCAAGAGTTCGGGATTTCCTTAAACCCGAGGAAATGTGTGTTCGGAGTACCTCAGGGTAAGCTGTTAGGACATGTTGTGTCGAAGGAAGGTATTTCAATTGACCCAGAACGAGTAAAGGCTATAAAGGAGCTTCCTCTCCCGGTGAATAAGAAAGGTGTCCAGTCTTTTCTGGGCAAAGTAAATTTCGTCAGTAAATTTATTTCCGATTTTGCGGGAATGATTAGGCCGATCACCCTAATGCTGAAGAAGGATCAAATTTTCAAGTGGACAACGGAGGCGAGGAAGGCATTTGAGAAGGTCAAGGAAGCTATCTCATCAGCCCCAGTGTTGATCAATCCAGATCAACATAAAGATTTTATAATGTATGTTTTCAGTAGCAAGTCAAGTATCGCTACTGTTCTGACTCAAAAGGATAGAGAAGGAAAAGGGGAGCAAAGTCACTGGTATATGTGCACATTCTAGTGTGTGGAATACATCATGGAGGAGAAATCCAGAAAAAAGGGCTAATTGGAGAAAAACATTGAGGTCAGGCCCACCAGGACTATTAAAGGCAGAGATGCGTTGAGTATA
This sequence comes from Sequoia sempervirens, assembly GCA_007258455.2. NCBI lineage: Eukaryota > Viridiplantae > Streptophyta > Pinopsida > Cupressales > Cupressaceae > Sequoia > Sequoia sempervirens. The sequence goes on from VDFB02324909.1 coordinate 13,309, forward strand.
TGACCGGAAGTGGTGATACTAAAGAGGAACGTCGAACTTGTCACGATAAGCGGATCAGGATCGGAGGATGATTGGCTGAAAGATAGAATTAATTTCATGCGAACCGGAAGGTACCCGCCAGGCCTCTCATCCCAGAAAAGAAGGTATTACCGGCTCAGAATTGCGGATACACGCTGATAGAAGGAGTCCTTTTCAAGAGAAATTTTAATGGTGTGCTCCTACGGTGTGTTACTTCAGGGGAGGCGCAGAAGATCCTCGACGCATTTCACAATAGCGACGAAGGTGGACATTTCTCCGCTAAAACCACAGCCATCAAGGTCCTGCGGGCTGGATATTACTGGCCCACACTTTTCAATGATTCCTACTCTCTGGTAAAGACTTGCAAAAAATGTCAGTTATTCTCCGACCGAAGGAAGAATTCAGCGATGCCCCTGAAACCTATCGTGGCGGATGAACCATTTGCTCAATGGGGTTTGGACTTTATCGGAATGATCAACCCGGTTTCCAGTTCGGGACATAAATGGATTTTAACAGCTACAGACTACTTCACAAGGTGGGCTGAAGCTGTTCCCCTTAAAGAGGCAACGGAGGTAGAGATTGTGGATTTCCTCGAGGCTCTGGTGACGAGGTTCGGCCCTCCGAAGACGATCATTTCGGACAATGCTAGAGCATTTGTAGGCACAAAGGTATGTCACTTTGCATTGAAAAATGGCATATTCCTGAAAACATCTTCAAACTACTATCCACAGGGAAATGGCCTAGCTGAGTCAACAAACAAAAGTTTAGTCCGACTTCTCAAAAAAGTGGGCTCAGAACACCAAAGGGAATGGCACAAAAATCTCCGAAAAGCACTCTGGGCCAACCGCATAACTCCTAAACAAGTCCTCAAGACTTCGCCCTATGAGCTAGTATATGGGAAAGAAGCGCTGCTACCTATCTCTATGGAAATTCCGGCGATACAGTTGTTGAAATCTCTTGAGATAGAACAAAATGGCGCCATGGAAGTTCGGCTTGCCGAACTATTAGAAGTACAAGAAAAAAGGGAGAATTCCCTAAAGGCCATGACTGGCCGTCAACAGGTGGTCAAACGGTGGTTTGACAAAAGGGCTTCCGACCAAGGCCTAAAAAGTGGAGATTTGGTGCTAAAATACGACAGCAGGGCTGCGAAGCCAGGTCAGCATGGTAAGTTTGATAGCCTATGGGAAGGACCCTTCAAAATCATTCGGTGCATGCAACACAATGCCTTCGAGCTGGAAAATATGGAACAGGAGCCCCTAGGAATCCCGGTTAATGGGATTCACCTTAAATTGTTCCATTAAGCGTCAGGCCCTACCTTGTACAGTTGTAAATAACGCTTTTTCTTTTTCCTTTCCTGTTTTTGGCCTATCGTTTTGCTAAAACCAATTGACTTGTTATGTATTCGCTTATCATCGTTAGTGGGTGAAGCACCGGAGTTCTTAAAACACAAAAGTATGCTCATAAACAGAGACAAAACATACAAAATTGGCAAACCCAGAAAAATTGCACGCAGAAGCAAACAGGAGCATAAAATTTCACAACAAAAAGAGGTGTATATTTTTATATACATGTTTCTGAGTTACAAAATGGCATGAATGCCGATTTTCAAAATATACAAAGTATAAGAGCATATATATATACGTTGGCCTTTTATCAGGCTGATACGGAGCAAGAGGGTTACATCAACAAACACCAGGGCAAGAGGACCATCTATCCGCAGGAGTGGCTAGCAGCAACCGACGCGTTCAAGACAGCGTCTGCTTCTTCCTCAGCAACAGGTTCCTCGGCGGCACTGGCAGCATCATGAAGCGCGGCTGTCGTCGGTGGTGGGTACACCAGGTCCCTGAAGTCAGTATACCACTCTACGTCGTAGAATGGTATCACGTTGTAGCTTCTGAACAGGAAGTGAAGAGCCTGGGTAACCCTTTGCTGATGCTGACCACGGGTCTGCAGGCGGAATCCGCTAAGGAATGGTAGCCAAGCCACGATAGCTTCTTCTTCAATATAGCGACGTAAGTCGCTGGCTGATGGCAGGCCGATTCCATACGCAGCGTGTGTGACAACCTCGCCAAGCCCGTTCAGGTACTTCTTCGGGAAGATTTCTTTGACTAGCTTCAATACAAGAGGCCGAGGGACACAAATGTCTAGCATAGACGCCACAAAGTGTGAGCACACATCGGTGTTCACCCGATGCTTATCTTCATACTCCACACAGTCTTTGCCGAGAACCCACTTAATGGCTACTAAAACCAGCGAGTGCTTGTTCTTCGTCATTCTCTTAAGCCTCCTGGTGGAGATTTCACCTACAAATGCTGTTTGTGATTTGAAGGAGGTCAGGCGAATGGGAGTATCCATCTCTCCTAGGACTATTCCTAAATCTGCTAAGTATGCCGAAAGCTGCTTATTACCTAACCTATGAAAAGACTCGCTTAGCAGTATTCTACTTGCCTATCACTTCTCGACGCAAAGTGTATATGTTTGCTATCTACTGGCCTATTTATAGAAAATTGACAAGACATACGCCAGTCCGCCGTAAGCAATGTGATGTATATTGGCTACAATCTCGAGGGCCGAGTCTGCGTTTGTTCACGTTTTGGGCTGGCACACGCATGGTAGCACGGCTCAAGGCATGCTTAATTAAATCAAGTTAATTAATTGAGCTTTAAAAGGGTGGCACTTGCTGATGAAGGGACGTATGGCCGTATGCTATGGTGTCAAATCTCAAGCACATCCCAGAGCCCGAGGCGATATTCGTATCTCTTTCAGGCGGTGATCGTTTGCTTGGCGTAATCATTCCGGCCTGGGATATTAATTACCGGTACATGCTAACACAACGCGAGGAGGCCAGTTGCAAGCTCAATTTCCAAGAAAAATCAGGGCGTATCACACGATATCCTAAAAGCAATGATGAAATCCGGCCACCTCGGAAAAAGCAATCAGCTCATCTTGCACGAGTCGTGGAGTTAACGGTACATGCCGAATTAAATGCAAGGGCTCGCGCTCGCCTACCACCTTGAGGAAAGTTGCTATTATTGCATGATAACGCTTATTGTTCCTAAGTCTTTTTCCAAAAAGCTAAGGAGTGCGCGAAGTGTTTTCTGTCTGTATTTCCAGTGCAAGCGTATTCAAAGGCCAGCGAACCTTCAAGTTCTGCCGCGAAGAAAGATGGCGGAATCTTCAGCTCAGCCAGCAGAGGAAGGGATTAGCCAGGAACTGTATTCGGCTATTCGTTCTTCTGCCGAGGTCTACGTGTACGATGATGTAGCGTATGCCACTCCTGGTATACCCCAGAAGGTGAGGAGACCCAACACAGAGGAGCTAGAGAAGCCCAAAGAGTGGAATAACCCTAAAAAGGTTGGAGAAAAGTGGGCAAATATCTATGATCCAAAGCTTGCTAGGAACCCTAAGTCTCTTAGAGAGGCGGCTTGTGCAAGATTATCAGCACCAGCGGCGGAGAAGGCAACGGCAGGTAGAGTCTGGTATAGCGGTTTGCCACAATACATGGTCCCATTCATGCACTATTGCCCGAAGGTGGTCGACGCAGCTGTTCAATGCTATAATCCACAAACCCACTGCATTGAGGGTCGCAATTTAAGGGTTCATATCAATCAGGAAGCCATCTGGCATATGTTATGCATTCCTGACCCCAGGACAAGAAAGGAGAAAATCGAATATTTCCGCCCAAGCAAGGGGGAAAAGATATGGAAAAGGATGAAAACCGGCTCCGATTTCCTATTAGAGGAGACTAAAAAGAAGGGTATTGTGTCCGCTAAGTCACCAAGCATCCCATTGTTGCGCGGTTCATTCCGCGACGACCTTCAGGACCCCATATCCATGCTGGCGTTTGTTTGCGGCCGTGATTCTGATGAAAAGATCGAGGCTTTTCAGCTGGGCCCTGCAATACAGTTTCGCAGGCAACATGAATCTTTCTGGTATGATTTTGCCGAGTTCATGGTCGAGGAAATGATACAGCAAATAGAGAATTATCAGGCGGAGACGAAATTCAGATTTCTTTCCTACCTGGTCCACATGTTCCTGCATCAGAATCCGGATTTCTTCGCCCGATTTTTCCCACTATCAATTTTTGATGAGCAGAATAAAAGAAAGCCGGTATCTACATGGACACCCTACCTTTCCGCAACATATGACTACTATGCCTTCGCGGACTATTTCATAGCCCCGGTCCTGAATGATTTGATCGGAGAGGGTGATATCGTCCGGCTTAACACTGAGCAGACTGGATTTCTGCAAAGCTACATCCCCGCTTGCGACTGGTTCCTGGGCAAGGATTTCACGATCCTTCGAATGAGGGGCTTTATTGACAGGCCTTTCCTGCTCCCGGCTTGCATCACCGATAGAGTGCTCGCGCTGGAGGTTTACCGGCAGGTATGCGTCATTGATTTCATGTTTTGTAGCAGCAAAAGGGTCAAAAAGAAGGGATTCTTCAGTTGCCCGAAGAGCTTCAAGTCAATAACGCTTGTCAAAAAGCGATCTCATCAACTGCTAGGGGACAAGCTGGCACACTTAGGGCTAGTATTAGTAAATGATAAGTGGGATTACAACCCTTTCAATGACCTACCTGAGCCGCATATGAGAGTTACGCATGTTTCCCGACCATACTGGGAGAAGCGGCGTAATAACCGGACTGATAAAGATGAAGATCTGGTTGAATTGGCACAAATCCCTACGCCGGATACCAGAGGCCCATGGCACAAGTTCTACTTCCCAGTGGCCGTGGCCAGGGACAACCTTCCGATAGAGCGCAGCATGCTTAACAAGTTGAAAGTGGACGAGGAATGGAACGATGAAAAAATAAAAGCTTTCTGGAGATACCGCCAAGAAACAGGGCAGATGAGGGCTCCTTATAATAAATTGAAGGACGACCAGGAATTCGAAAGACACTGGGATGAAGGCCATCACAGCCCAACCTCCAGCGCTAACAAGAGCGAAGCAGAGGGTTCCGACGAGCAGGAGGAAGAGAGGGCGATATCTTCGCAGGAAGGTGATGCTCCCGAGCATCCCGCCTATGTCGGCACTAACGTGCGCTTTAATATATCAAGGAGTTCACTTACGCGCACATGGGCCGCTAAACCGGTCAGGCTAGTACCCCAGCAGAAAGATCCGACTGCCGAGGTTAGTGAGAGTCCCCCCGCGAAAAGACAACGCACGGAAAGTGTTATCGGGACAGTTTCACATGAACCGGCCGAAAGGGAAACACCCGCTGCTAGTCAAATGCCAGAGGTTGCGGTCGAGTCCCAAACGATCCAAATGCTACCGCCGACCAGTCAGCAGGTACATTTCGCTCCTTCCTCTCTTGCATCTCATTCTTTCACGTCCGCTCCTGCTCAATTGGCAACTCCTGCCATTCGTCCGAGCCCTCCACCCTCTGTTTCTGGCCCATCTTATTCCGGGGGGTTTGCCCAATATTCGCAAGCCCAACCATTTATAATCACCCCTCCAGGCATGCTAACGCCTACTGCTGCCGCCCAGGCTTTCCTCACCTCGCTATCCGAAGATATTCCTCCCATCGGCCCCCACTCTTTTTCCGAGATGCTTACAGATCCCTTCCCACCACAGCAAACCGAGCCCCAGGCAGCGACTCTTTTTCCTCGGCCAACAGGCCTTACGACTGAATCTCCGGTTCAGCCGTTGCAATTATCCAGCCAGGCTGACACCCCCCAGGCTAAGCTATGGAACGTGCCACACTTTTCCCCGCAAACTGTCACCCTCCAGAAGAAGCAAATGCCGGCGCCTATGAAAGTTACCTATCCCTACGCCCTACCTTCCGGTGTTCCCTTCGCAGGTGGGCTGGTTTCATCACCAGCTGAGTTCATTGCACAGATAGATTGTGGGAAGGAGGCTCGCGCAAATAGAATGAGGCGACGAAGGGCAAAGGATGACAATGCCCCCGCCGAACCGAGAGTACAGGCTTCGTATGACGAGGCCCGCCAAGAATTGAAGTTTGCAACTATGTACCCAAGGATAAACAAGCCTCAGGGAGAAATGCAACCAGAGGACTATGATATTTATGCTGTCGGACTGGACATGAAGATGGCCCGGCCACAAGATAAAGTCAAAATCATGGAGGAGACACAACGGGTGGTCACTTCCGATTTCCTAAAGACTGGTCGCCAGTTGAAAAAGAAGGATGAACAGCTCAAGGCAGCCAAGGACAGGGTGAATTTTCTAGAGGCAAAGGAGAAATCCTTAGAGGCGGATATCGCCCGAATGACAGAAAGGGCGCTAACAGCAGAGAATGAAAGGAACAGGCTCCAAGGCGAAATTGCAAAGGCCCGAGTAGCCGACCCAGCCGTATTAAAGGACTTGCAGAATCAAAACCAAGCGGCGCAACAGAGCCTACAATCGATGGAAGAAGAGCTTGAACGCTTCCGCCTTGAGTTCAGACAGAAGCTGGCAGAAAAAGGCGAAGAGATGGAACGCCTACAAGATCAGCATCAGCAGAAGATACAGGAAAAAGAGGCCGAATTCAAAGATTTGAAGAATAGACTGGAGGAGGAGCTCCGAGAAACGAAGGCCAAGCTAGAGGATGAGCTCCGAGAAGCGAAAGCTTCATTAGAAGAGCAATCGGCTAACCACTCTAGAGCTGAACAGAATTGGCAGAAACAAATGAACAACTATGAAGCGTTGTGGACATCTGAGAAGAAGAAGAAGGCAGAATTTCCCGAAGCTCTCATTTCACGAGACGCAGAGATTTCTTTGCTTAAGGCCTCCCTGCTACCAGCCTCTGCCCAACCGGATATCATCCCACTGGTCAGGCAATTGTACATTTCTCATTGGGAGAAAATCAAAGCCTTCTGCCTAAATCTGCAGCCTACCCTCCGGTTCATCGACAGGGCGTTAAAACTCAATCAGGAGGCCCATGACACAATGGAACAGTTCCCGCATTTCATCCTGGAAAAGGTTCCTGAGGCGAGGGACTTGTTAAATAAGCTATACTCGGTCTCAGACGAGATCCTCGCCGGGGCAGGTATTGAAGATAGGGATAACGCAGCTCAGACGGCAAATAGGTTCATTCATTGCCACTCTGCTTTCTAGCGTACTAAGGCAGCAGCAGCTTTTCTAAACAAAGCGCTGGATGGCATTCGAGGGAGTTTCTCTGAGTTAGGCAGGTTGGGATTACCATCCCCATTTCTTGAGGATGGCACTATTGCCACGGCTGCGCAGATTACCGAAATCATTGAGCAGAAGGAGAACGATCCGGAGGCATTCAAGGAACTCGGCAGCCCCCCAACAGCAGCAGATATCGAGACAATCATTCATCCACTCTCTCAGCTACTGTTCCACATAGAAGCAGGCGCTGGCCTGCCAGAGGTGCTGCCTCATAAGGAAGCTATTGATCTCCGCGGAGCACAAGAGAATTTGCGCAGCATGGCAAAGCCATCCGAAATTGAATGGGTGCCTTTGCAGGTTGCACTTTCAAAGCTCTAACTCCATTTGCCCTAGAGAGGAAGGCTCTGGTCTGCAGAACCAGAGAGTTTTTGGGTTCTCCGTTCCTTATCCGAAACGCCCCTGTTAGTCGCCAAAAGCTGTTGAAATACTATTCCACTCAGCTCCCTTCGGGTCCCCCTTTTTTTTGCATGTTCATGGTGTGCATTCCTCGCTTCGCAACTTTGGCAAGCGGCTTCCCTTTTGGCTCTTGAGATGCTGCGCTGAGCGCCCACGTGTCACGCCTGCGGGGTTTTTCATTTTCTGTTGCTTTATGTTTCCTACGGGTTGCGAAACGGGGCCCACATCTCTATACGTGGCGGTGTTGCGCAATCTTTCCCTAGCAGGAGTAGAGTATGCTGCGGCGGGCTGCGAAGGATTTCTATTGGCCTTCTTTATTTCCTGGCGGGGCCCACCCTCGCTCACGTGTCAGCGGTTCGCGGCTTTTAAAACAACAGCAGGGACGAGAGCACCACGGGCTGCGAAACGCGGCCACGCGTCTTTCGCCCCCTTTTCATGCGGCCTTTCCCCGTTTTCAAAGTAGCCTCCGTCCCCTGAACACGTGTCACTTCTCCGCAAGCTCCCGGTCACTGGAGAAGGAGTTTTCATTCGGGCCGCGGTTTGCTGCCACGTGCCTTACATCGATTATCAAAGCAAGCTGTGAGATGGCCGAGCGGGATGGTGTCATTGACTGCTGCTCGCCATGGTTCTCTAAGGCGGTGGACGACACTCGTCGCTTCGAAGCCTGGTTGGGACCACTGCCATCATTTCAAAGGGCACGCCTGTAACTAACCAACTGGATGATGTCCCTGATTGGCTGCTCTCATAACGGCATTGGGAATATTCTTATCCGGGCATCATTACGGGGGATTGCGGAATCATTCTGTTACAACTCTCCAGGCGGTGGGATTTTGCTCTCCGGCTATATATACTCCCTCTGTTGAGGGAAAGTGGTCCAAGATTTGACAGGAAGAATACTGGTTTTAGCAAGAGACGCCAGGCCTCTTTTGCATGTTTATTTGCAAGATACTTTCAGACTGTGCCTATTGTTCGGCCTTTCTGCTTTTTATGTCTTGATTAAACTGTGAACTGTGCTTTTTATTGTCTTAAGCATTTCATTTGAGGAGACTTCTATATATTGAACACAAACTTGCTGGTCTAAATCATGTCTTAATGACTCTTCTTAGCAGTAAGAATGTATGCGATACTGTTTTATGTCAATTGAATGAACTGTTTATGCTATTGCTTTAAGCTTCCGGTGTTTTGGAACATATCAGTAACATTCAGGCCCTTGAGTCTATGATTTATCGTGCCTATCAAAAAGCTTTGGCGCATCGCCTTAGATTAATATTTGTTTCATTATATCTGCTTCCTTTTCCCTTTCCAAAAACCATTATATAGAAGAAGCCGGCTTCTTTAAAATCCGGAGGTCACTCAGTTTGGCGCAAAGGGGTCCCCCTTGAACTGAGTTTCCCATAAAGGCACTGTTATCCCGTCAATTTTTGGCGTCAACAGTTTGTCCTTTTTTCTACAGTAATGATCCTTTGTATTAATTTTTTCTATCACTTTATATCATGAGTTAATCCTCACCATGGTTTTTTCCCTTATTAGGTTTTCCACGTAAAATCTAGTGTTCTTTGTGTTGATTTTGATTTATGTTATCTACATTTCATGTTCATACTTAACAAAAAAACAATGCGGTTGTGAAATTGATAAGTGTTGAATTTTTGTGTTTGAAATTTGGTGACAACTTATTCACCCCGCCTCTCAATTGTCCTGCGCCTTTTACCATATTGCTTATCCCAAGTTTCGCATGAAACCTACTTTCTATGAGTAAACTAAATGATGTGGGAGTGCAAGTTGTTTTCTCTAGTGGAGGATGCAAGATGATGAGAGGAACTATGGTGTTGGCCAAGGGTGTTTGGATTGGTACCTTGTTCAAGCTAGATGCATGCATAGTTGAGTGCAATAATTCTTCTAATGAACCAAACAATAAATATTTGGATTCTTCATCCTCACCATCAGATCGAGTAGAGAAATTTGTAGAAGCTACATCTAATGGTCATACATTTTGGGTACATGAGGGTGCTAATTCCTTGGAAATGAAGCTCCTACAAAGAAGAAAATGCTATGGCATCACCGATTTCGTCACATTGGTGAGAAGGGTCTTAGATCCTTATTGAAGGCCTTGATGATTGTAATCTTGAGTTCAACTTTTGTGAACATTGTATTTATTGTAAACAACACTGTGTTACTTTTCAGTCTAGTTCCCACAAGTCTTCTGGGGTTTTGGACTATGTTCATGCAGATGTGTTTGGTATTGTGAATGTTCCTTTGTTGTCAAAATATGTATATTTTTTTTCTTTCATAGATGATTGCAATAGAAGTACATTTGATTATTTTCTCTAAATAAAAATTGAAGTCTTTAGTCAATTTAAGGAGTTTAAAGCCTTGGTATAAAATCAGACTAGTAGAAATATTAAATATTTGACGACTGACAATGGCGGTGAGTTTTGTTTAGTAGAATTCAAAATTTTGTAAAGAGTAGGGGAATGAGATACATAAGGCAACTCCATACACCCCACAACAAAATGGAGTTGCAAAGAGGATGAACAAGACATTGATGCAGAGGGCTAGGAGTATGTTTGAGTGGTGTTGGCCTTGAGCAGAAGTTTTGGCCTAACACAATAGCCACTACATGTTATTTAATTAGTAGATCTCCTACATAAACTCTTGTTGATAAGACACCCATGGAGGTGTGGTCTAGTAAAAATCCTTCGATGAGACATCTCAGAGTATTTAGTTGTCAAGATTACGCTCATGTTCCGATTGAGAAGAGGTCTAAGTTGGAGAACAAGTAGTTAAATGTATCTTCATCGGCTATGGTGTCAATGTGAAGGGGTACAAGCTTTGGGATCCAGTGGCCCAAAAGGTTCTCTATAGAAGAAGTGTGATTTTTTGAGAGATGAAACCTTCCACAATTGAGCTACAAGCAGAGATAGAGGAGAAATGAAAGGAGGTAGTTCGATTTCCACTTACTCTAATGAAAGAAGAACTATGTACTCCTGTTGAACTTGGTGATGAGGAGAGTTTGAGAAGCTCTAAAACTTTTGAAGAAGAACAACCTCAACCTCAGCAATTCTAGAGGTCTACCAGAGATAGATGATACCCTGATAGGTATGGATATTCACCTGAAAGATTTGGTTATTCTTTGTTGGATTGTAGTTGCATTTTTTCTTTGATTTCTAACATTGATGAGCCTAGGACTATTAGAGAGGCTATAGGTATGAGTGATGCAGATTCCTGGATGAAAGCCATGGATGAAGAAATGGTTGCATTGAAGAAAAATGATACATGGGATCTAGTACCTTTTCCTAAAGGATGGAAACCTGTTGGATGTAAACGTTGGATGTTTTGGTTGTCATTGATGTCAACACTATTAGCATTAAGTCATTAGAAGTTGTATATGTCGAGGATATTGAGAAAACTGTAATGAAATGAGTTGCAGGTTGTCAATGATGAAGTGAAGTTCAGTCTATTGGTGAGTTCAATTTATTGATGATCAGAGGTTGTGGACTAAAGGGTTTCTTTTTTAGTATATCTAGTTTATCCACGTTGAGTTTTAGAGATCCGCATGAATATTTGATCGGCTTATGAAGATTTGTATTCTGACAGTTTTATGTTACTTTAGTTTGTGTTCCTATTTGAAGATGATGTAATTCTAGTAAGTTTAGTTGTTGTGGATGCTTAACTAGTGATTCATGATTCTTTTGGATGTTTCTAGATCATGATCTATCTGTGTTACATGTCCACATTGATCGTCGTGCTCTCAATTGGTAATTTTCTCTTGTGTGTTCATGTTTTTCATGTTCATGGCTGACAAAGTGGTGGTAGCATGTTGTGGATCCTCGAACCAAAATTTATTTGGAGTGTTTTCATGTTTGAGATGTTATTTTGGGTCTTTTCTATGTTGTGGTCGACCTTGGTTGATTCACATTAATAATTGTTATTGTTTTGGGCCAAAAGTTATCATTTTATTATTTTGTTGAAGTCGACTTGTGGTGATGTAATTTCTTGTTGCGGATGATATAAGCGATTGTTTATTCCATTTGAAGTATGTTGAGTGTGTGTGTGCAAATAATGTTCTAAATCATTCAAAGGTAGAGCAAAGTGTGAAGAAGAGTGAAGAAGTGTTCATGTGCTTAACTGGAATTGTGATTAGGCATTAGTAGATGCTATTTTATTAGTTCAAATCCCTATGGATATAATCTAAATCTTTCTGTAAGAAAATGTGTCTTCCCTTGGGCAATAATCCTTATTATAATTGAGCAGTGAGCTCTAGGTAGTGTGCTTGAATGCATGTGCATTCCCCATTTTATTCTTTATACTTTTAATAGGGTATAATCTTGTGGACTAACCTCCACCGTGATTTTTCCCCTAACAAGGTTTCCACATAAAAAAATCTTGGTGTTATGTGTGTTTTTGATGTGTTGATGATTTATGCTTTCATTATTATTAAAAAGATCTGAGAATAAGGGTTAATAATTTTAATAAGTTTGAATTTATGGGACAATTGATTCACCCCCTCTCAGTTGGCTACCCTTGTGTTGCTAACAATTGGTATTAGAGCAAGTTCCTTGGAAGAAGTTTAATAGCTTGAGGTGATCTAGGATGGTGACATATAAGAAGGATAGTCCGAGATTTGATGGAACAAATTATTCTCTATGGAAGACTCGAATGGAGTGTCATTTGAGATGCATTGGTGAAGCTTATTGGAACATTACAAGTAATAGGTACGTTATTTCACAAAATGGTCCTACTACTATTGCTGAGATTAGGGATATTGAATACAATATTAGGGCTAAGGAAGCATTATTGAGTGCTTTGACTGATTCTAATATGACTAATGTTATGGATCTAAAGACTGATTATGAGATTTGGAAAAAGTTGGAAAATTTGTATGAAGGTGATGCTAATGTCAATATTTCTAAGTTGCAAAGTTTGAAAGGGAAATATGAAATGTTGAGAATGGGTGATGATGAGAACATTACTACTTTCATGCAAAGAGTGAATAAACTTGTGTGTTGTATCAAATGTGTTGGAGGCAATTGAAAGAATCAAAGATTGTTGCTAAAGTGCTTAGATCCTTGCCTGCTACATACAAATTCAAAGCTACAACTATTGAAGAGCTTCAAACTATAACAAATGTTACCAAAGATATGTTGATTGGTAAGCTTACTACTTTTGAGTTGAGTGAATTTGGTAATTCCCTTCCTAAGGTAGAATTTTCATTCAATGCCACTGCTTCTGAAAGAGATAAACAAAGATATGATTCAAGTGAAAATTATGTTGGCTTTCAGTTGTTTATCATGTTTGTAGTTTGTCCTTGATGACAAAACTAGTTACATGGTTACTTGGTTGAGGTTTGATTTTCACATGTAGTTACAAGTTTTGGTTGATACATGATACATATTTCATATGCAGTTACAGGTTTTGGTTTAGTTTTTTATTGGTTTAGATCTTGATACATGTTGATGTTAACATTTTATCATTTTGATAAGGTAGTACTATGGTCTTTGCATTTAAAGCATTTCAAATTGGTTCAAAAGAAAAATGTTTTAGGTATATGTGTGGCTTGGTCAATTCACTTTTCCATGTCTTTTCTAAGGTTATTGGCATTTGAATTATTATCAATATGTGGAACAAAAGTGGTTCTATCAGATCTCATTGCAATCTATATTGTCAAAGAAATTGACGTTATACAAGTCACTTGAAAATTATTCAAGAAAGTTTTAGTTATTAAAAATCATTATGGCAAGGTGATTTGATTTTGTTTGGACTCATTTTAATAAGGTTTAGGGCTTTAAACAAAGTCACATTTTTCATGTGATGGTTGAAGAATACATGAGATATCAGGAAAATTTATATGGTTAGCATTTTGTTTGATCACAATACATGTGGCATTGGGTTTTATTGATGAAAGTCACATTGTAAACATTTGATGAAAGTCACATGTTGCTAAAATTAAAACTTGGCTCCGACAACCTTGGAAACATTCGACTATTTGATAGCTATTATTTGGTTTCAGTGACTTGGCACCGACAACTTTCATTTGCTTGGGTTTAATGATTAGTATTATAATGTTGTCGACATTCTTTGTAAAGTATTTGGCAGTGGTTATGATGTTTTGTTTGATAGTACCAGATCTCAAATGATCATTATATTATGCAAAGTCTTTTAAAACTTGAAGCTTAGTTAGGGAAAAATGTATTTTGGAACCCTAGCCACCATGGCATTCTATTGTTTGTAAATTAATTTAGTTTTTCTCAACCGACATGTTATGGTTATGTAAATTATCTCACTGTATGAGCTCAAAAAAGATCTAACTATGGGTGTTTGGACAAGGAAACGATAGGGGAAGTTTGGATTTTGTATTTTTAGGCTTGACTGTGGTATATTGTGTGAGCTCCTTAGTCTGTTAGCCACAATGTAGCATGGTGCAAGGATTTGTGTTGAGTTGTAAAGCTAGATAATAATTAGCTTGCTTATTGTGATAATCAGCTTTGGGTTGACTTATGAGGTAACATTTGTTTCAAGCATTCAAGTATTTTTTGTCTTTGTTTTCAAAGTTTTTTGAAAGAGAATAATATTATTTCTTAGATGTTCAACAGTTATAATGTTGACTATAACTGAATAGTTTCATTGGGTTTGTTAAAAGAAAAATTTCGTGGATTGCAACTGAAATGGTTTCATTTGGTTAAAGGGTTTGTTTGAAGAAGGATTATTTAGGGTTTTCCATTTAAACCCTAACTCAAGTTTTTTTATAGTTACACAAACTGCCTTTAGAGGTTATTTTGTAGTGTCTTTAAAAGATGGATTTCTAGGATTTTTCGGTTTACCTGAAAGAAAAAATATATGAGACTTCAAGCTTAATCTTGATAGATATAAGACATTATATTGCTTTGAAAATATTTTTTATTCTCATATTATTGTGTAAGAGAAGATGTCATTTTCATACAACATTCTCCAATGTGCTTATTAAAAATATTTATGGTCTTCTATTGAAATTCTAGGACTGCAATTTGCACTTCTAGGGTTCTAGTAGAATACTATAACTTATTTGCATTGTAAAGGAGTTAGTGCTCCTATATCTTATGAAGTTGGTGCTTCTGATTTTTTTTGTGGAGTTGGTGCTCCTGTACTTTAAAGAGTTGGTACTCTAAGTGAATAAAGAGAAAGATTTTTCGAGTGGTTTTTATTCCCCAAGAGGGTTTTCCACTCAGGACATATAATGTGTTATGTGATGGTTTTATGTCTATGATTTTTTCTTATCTATCCAATTTTAATGGGTCATCAAATGCATTGAATGGTTTTTAATCATCCGTCTTTCATATCTGTCAATGTTATCTACTAATGTTTATATCAAATTCCATGCATAAAAGGTTATGATTTAAAGTGAGGTCTGATACATGTAAAAGTGTTATGTTTTACCTCTGTTAAAGTTTTATGCTTAATTCATGGTTCATGCAAATACAATACTGTTCGTGCACAAGTCAAATTTGTTCTTTGAACTGTCATGTGGTGTTTTGATTTGAAAGTTAAGTTTACTTCACATACTATCATTTTTCCTCTTGGTTCAAAAGAAAACATAAATTATTGGTTTTGAAAATGTTTGTGACTTATAAATCACTGATTCACCCCCTCTCCTCTCAATGATTTCAATCTTCCAACAATTGGTATCAGAGCATAGGGTCCTTTTATAGGTCTAATCCACCTAGGATAGATTCTGGTTTTGGAAGTTTTTCAAAGATGTCACAAGTTCAGGAAGTTACTAATGTGACTAGAGCTCCATTGTTTAATGGTATAGACTATGTATTCTAGAAAATCATAATGGAAACATATCTAGTTTTAGTTGATCTTGATATATGAAGCATAGTTATAGATGGGTATACTGTTCCACCCACAATACCCTCATATTTTGTTGAAAAGAAGAAGTATGAAACTAATGATACAACTAAACATGCTCTTTTGTGTGGTTTAACCAAAGATTTATTTTTTAAAGTCATGCATTGCAAATCAGCTAAGGAAATTTGGGAAAAACTTGAAAATATTTATCAAGGAAATGACAAAGTCAAACAGTAAAAAATCCTTACTCTCAAAACTCAATTTGAGGAAATGAGAACGAAGGATGATGAAAAAGTAGTTGAATACTTTTTGAGAATAGATGAAGTTGTTAATGCAATGAGAGGTTAGGAGAACAAGTAGAAGAGTTTGATGTGGTCAAGAAGGTCATTAGAACCTTGCATCCTAAATATGAAACAAAGGTATCAGCCCTTGAAGAAAAGAAACATTTTGATTGGATTATCTTAGATAGTTTCAAGGAACTCTTACTACTTTTGAAATGAGAACAAGCAAAAGAAATCCAATAGGAAAAGAAACTACTTTTAAAACTAAGAAAAGGGAAAATACAAAAGAAAGTGAGTCAGAATACTCTAATTCAAAAGAGGCTCATTTTGTTAGAAAACTTAAAAAAGGTTCAGGAAAATACAAAAGAAAACTTCCCTTTAAATGTTTCAACTACGACAAAATTGGACATTTTGTAGCTAAATGTCCCTATGGTGATCAAAACAGTGATGATGAAAAATATGACAAACAGTCTAAGAAGAAGGTCTATAAACCTAAAAGGAAATTCAATTTCAAAAAGAAAAATATTTTGTTCAGTATAGATGAAACATACACTAAAACAGAGGACTCTTTAGTTGAAGAAGATGAGACCCTATTTATGGTTGAAGTCAAACTGCAAGAAGATTCAAAAACAAAATTGATTCAGAAGATGGTGAAATAGATCTTGAAGGTGAGTTAAAATATTATTTAAAGGAAATTTAAAAACTTAAAAAACAAGTCCTTACTCAAGAGCAAAAGCCAGATCAAGCAATAGTCTCTTTGAAAAATGAGCTTGAAGAGTCTAAGAGGATTGAGGACTATCTTACAACAACTGTGAGTTCCAAAGACAAAGAGATTCAAAAATTGGAACAAGAAGTTGTTAGTCTTAGAAAGAAAATTGAAGAGTATGAAAGTACAATAAAACTCAATGATATGCTTAGCAAGTAGAAATTGAATAAAGATAAAACTAGTGTTGGGTTTGAAAAAGGTGAATGTTCAATTAATACTTCAAAGCAGAATTTTATTTATACAAACAATAGTTTCAAACCAAATCATTTTGAATCTAGTAAGAATTATGTACATTCTTTTTAAAATACAAGAACACCATTCAGGTTCAATCCTTTCTTCCATGGTTACTGCTTCTTCTGCAACAAATTTGGCCATAAAGTGAGTACTTGCAGACTCACGGCTTCTAGAATGCCAAGGTTTGGGCATAAGCAGTACTTTGGTTTTATTAATTAGGTCAAATGTCTTAAATGCAAAACTTTGGGACATACATTCAAACAATGCAAAGTTAATCTGCATAATAAATAGTAGAAAACAAAAATGGTATGGAAACCTTTTTTTTTTTAAAGAATAGAGCAATCAATGCTAGTCCAAATAGATTTTCATTCTAAAAAGGAATTATGGGTCCTAGATAGTGGTTGTTCTAACCACATGACAGGGGACAAGGACAAATTTATCAAACTTGAAGATTATGCTGGTGGATATGTGAAATTTAGTGATAACACTGGTATATAGATTAAAGGTAAAGGTTCACTTCTACTAATGAGGACACACCTATGTATGATGTGTATCATGTGAAAGGACTAAAGCACAATTTACTTAGTGTTAGACAAATCTATGATAGTGGTTATCATGTTATGTTTACTTCACAGGGATGTGAGACCAAGAACAAGTCTGGAAAGACTATTGCACTAGGGAGGACTAAAGTTAATGTGTATAATCTCCTAGACACCTTTGGTAATGATAGTAATGAAGGAATGTGTCCAATGGGTCAAGTTGAAGAAAGCTGGTTATGACATAAAAGATTAAAATATATAAACTTTGATAATCTCGTTAGAATCAGTAAAAACCAGAATGTTAGAGGTCTACAGTCCTTAACAAACCAAAAAATTCTATGTGCAAAGAATGTTTTTGCGGTAAAAAAACTAAAGTTAGTTTTAAGACAAGAACATTCTTCAACTCAGCCTTTACAACTAGTGCATATAGATTTGTGTGGCCCAACTAGAACAAGGTCAATTACTGGTGAAAAGTATTTCATGTTGTTTGTGGATGATTATACAAGAATGTTTTGGGTTACTTTTCTTAAACATAAATTAGAGGCATTTGAAAGATTCGAGATCTTTTGTAAAATGGTTGAAAAAGAATCTGATTTCAAGCTTAAATGCTTAAGATCTGATAAATGAGGGGAGTTCACCTCTCGGGAATTTGTTTATTACTATGAACATCATGGTATTAAAAGAAAATATGCAACCTCTAGAACACCTCAACAAAATGGGGTAGTTGAATGTAAAAATAGAACTGTGAAGGAAATGGCAAGAACCATGTTAGATGAGGCTAAGTTGGCTTACGTGTGTTGGAAAGAAGTTGTTCATACATTTGTATACATTTTAAATAGAGTGCAACTTAGAGTGAAATAAAAATTCACTCCTTATGAATTGTAGCATGGAAAGTCTACCTCTGTAAAACATTATAAAAATTTTGGTAGCAAATGCTTTTTTAAGAAAGATGATGAACATCTAGGCAACTTTCAATAAAAATATTATGAGGGTATCTTTTTAGGATAGTCAACTCAAAGTAAAGCCTACAAATGTTATAATAAAAGGCTTAATAAAATTGTTGAGGCAGTTAATGTGAAAGTTGATGAAAGACTACATTTGGAAACTAATCTTGTGTAGGATAATGAGGAAGAAACAAAAAAAAAACTTGAAATAATACCTAAAAATGTTGAGACTACAAATCCTAAACATGATGAAACAACAAGTTCTAAAAATATTGTGCCCAAAACTCCTTCAAAATATGTTGCTAAAAATCATCCTCAAAGTCAGATTATTGGGGATAGAAATGTTGGAGTTCAAACATAAAGAAAGGCTGCTAAATTTGAAGAACAAGCTCAAATGGCAGAGCATACAACCTTTTGTTTAGTCACTAAATTTGAACTTAAGAATTGTAATGAAGCTTTCTTGGATAAATGTTGGCTTAAGGCTATGCAGAAAGAAATAAGTCAAATTGAGAAAAACCAAACTTGGGAGTTAGTCCCAAGACCTGATGACAAGAATGTCATAGGTGGCAAGTGAGTTTACAAGAATAAGCTTGATGAAAATGGAAATTTTTTTTGCAACAAAGCAAGGTTTATTTGCAAAGGCTATGCTCAAAAGGAAGGTATTGATTTTGGTGAAACATATGCACCTGTTGCTAGACTAGAGTCCATTAGAATATTTTTGGCTTATTCTATTTATAAGAAATTCACTATTTATCAAATGGATGTCAAAACTGCATTTTTAAATGGTTATTTAGATGAAGAGGTTTATATGGAACAACCTGAAGGGTTTCTTTGCAAAGACAAGCCTAATCATGTGTATAGGTTGAAGAAGGCCTTATATGGCTTAAAAAAAGCACCTAGGGCATAGTACTCTAGAATGGATAATCATTTGACATCAAATGGCCTCACTAGAGGTGGTGTTGACAACAATCTCTATGTCAAGATTGAAGGTACTGATATTTTGGTTGTTGAAGTCTTTGTAGATGATATCATTTTTAGCTGTAATAATGATGCTTTAACTAAAAAAATTTCTCATATTAAGGAATCTAAATTTGAAATGTCAATGTTGGGACTATTGAATTTCTTTCTTGGTCTTCAAGTTTCTCAACTTGAAAGTGGTTTATTTCTCTCTCAAACCAAGTATGCTAGAGAGATGCTTAATAAATTTCACATGGATGGGTGTCATCTTGTTATTACACCAATGGTTACAGGTTGCAAACTCTCTAAAGTTTATGATTCACCTAATGCAAATTAGTTTGAATATAGATCAATGATTGACAGTCTATTATATTTAACTGCTTCTAGACTTCATATAATGTAGGTAGTTTGCATGGTTGCAAGGTTTTAGGCTTCATGTAAGGAATCCCATTTTACTACTATTAAAAGAATCTTTAAGTATATTTAGGGTACTCTTGATTATGGTCTTTGGTATCCTAGAAGAAATGATTTCTCTTTGATTGCATATACAGATGTTGATTGGGCTGGTTGTTTGGATGATAGGAAAATCACCAATGGTTTTGCATTATTTCTTGGTGATCGGTTAGTGGCTTGGCACAACAAGAAACAAGAATTTGTTTCTCTTTCCACTGCTGAGGTAGAATACATAGCTGCCACTTCTTATTGTAATCAATTGCTTTAGATGACTCAAACATTATCTTATATGGGTATCATAGTTTCTAAGCCTATTTCTATTTTATGTGATAATTCTAGTGTGATCAATATCTTTAAAAATCTTGTTATACACTCTCACACTAAACACATTTCCATCAAGTTTCACTTTCTTCGAGAAAAAGTGTTGGGCAATGAAGTATGTCTACAGTTTGTGGCTTCACAAGAACAGGTAGCTGATATATTCACTAAGCCTTTATCCAAAGAAGTTTTTGAAAGGCTAAGATTTTGATTGGGAGTTATCTCTCAATCCCTACTTCATTGATTCTCCCATTTTTGGTTTAGGGGGAGCTTGTTTCTATATGTTTTCATTCACAACTCTCTTGCATATTTTCATTTGCTACTATATTTCTCTACTTGCAGCTGGTTACTGTGTTGGTTTCAGTTGTTTATATTCATGGCATCTCACATTCTCTTCTTTCATTCTTTGTCATTGAGGCAAAAAGCGGGAGAGATGATATGTGTTTTTCCATCAAGGATAAAGGGGAGTTTGTTGGCTTTCAGTTGTTTATCATGTTTGTAGTTTGTCCTTGATGACAAAACTAGTTACATGGTTACTTGGTTGAGGTTTGGTTTTCACATATAGTTACAGGTTTGGTTCGATACATGATACATATTTCATATGTAGTTACAGGTTTTGGTTAAGTTTTTGATTGGTTCAGATCTTGATACATGTTGATGCTAACATTTTATCATTTTGACAAGGCAGTATTATGGTCTTTGCATTTGAAGCATTTCAAATTGGTTCAAAAGAAAAATGTTTCAGGTACATGTGTGGCTTGGTCAATTCAATTTTTCATGTCTTTTCTAAGGTTATTGGCATTTGATTTATTATCAACACGTGGAACAAAAGTGGTTCTATCGGATCTCATTGCAATCTATATTGTTAAAGAAATTGACATTATACAAGTTGCTGGAAAATCATTCAAGAAAGTTTTTGTTATTAAAAATCATTATGGCAAGGTGATTTGACTTTGTTTGGACTCATTTTAATAAGGTTTAGGGCTTTAAACAAAGTCACATTTTTCATGTGATGGTTGAAGAATACATGAGGTATTGGGTAGGTTTATATGGTTAGCATTTTGTTTGATCACAATACATGTGGCATTGGGTTTTATTGATGAAAGTCACATTGTAAAAATTTGATGAAAGTCACATGTTGCTAAAATTAAAACTTGGCTTCGATAGCCTTGGAAACATTCAACTATTTGACAACTATTATTTGGTTTTGGTGACTTGGCTCTAGAAAATTTCATTTTCTTGGGTTTAATGATTAGTTTTATAATGTTGTTGGCATTCTTTGTAAAGTATTTGGTAGTGGTTATGATGTTTTGTTTGATAGTACCAGATCTCAAATGATCATTATACTATGCAAAGTGTTTGAAAACTTGAAGCTCAGTTAGGGGAAAATGTATTATGAAACCCTAGCCGCCATGGTATTTTATTGTCTACAAATTCATTTAGTTTTTCTTAGCTGACATGCTATGGTTATGTAAATTAGCTCACTATATGAGCTTGGCTGACATATGGAATGGCTTTGAGATTGGAAAAGATGTAACTATGGGTGTTTGGACAAGGAAACAACAGTGGAAGTTTGGCTTTGGTATTTTGAGCTTGAATGTGGTATATGGTGTGAGCTCCTTAGTCTGTTAACTATGATTCGACTTTGGCAGCATGGTACAAAGATCTATGTTGAGTTCTGGAGCTAGATTAGAATCAGCTTGCTTACTCTGATAGTCAGCTTTGGGTTAAATTCTTAGGTAACATTTGTTTCAAGCATTTAGGTATTTTTTGTCTTTGCTTTCCATGTTTTTTGAAAGAGAATAATATCATTTCTTAGATGTTGGACAATTATAATGTTCACTATAACTGAATAGCTTCATTGGGTTTGTTAAAAGAGAGATTTCATGAATTGTAACTGAAATGGTTTCATTTAGTTAAAGGGTTTGTTTGAAGAAGGATTATTTAGGGTTTTCCATTTAAACCCTAACTCAAGTTGGTTTATAGTTACACAAATTTCCTTCATAGGTTATTTTGTAGTGTCTTTAAAAGATGGATTTCTGGCATTTCATGGTTTACTTGCAAGAAAAAATATATGAGACTTCAAGCTTAATCTTGACAGATATAAGACATTATATTGCTTTGAAAATATTTTTGATTCTTAGATTATTGTATAAGAGAAGATGTTGTCATTTTCATACAACATTCTTCAATGTGATTATTGAAAATATTTATGGTCTTCTATTGAAATTCTAGGATTGCAATTTGCACTTCTAGGGTTCTAATAGAATACTATAACTGTTTTGCATTGTAAAGGAGTTGGTGCTCTTGTATCTTATGAAGTTGGTGCTTCTAATTTTTTTTGTGGAGTTGGTGCTCCTGTACTTTAAAGAGTTGGTGCTCTAAGTGAATAAAGAGAGATTTTTTGAGTGGTTTTTATTCCCCAAGAGGGTTTTCCACTCAGGACATGTAATGTGTTATGTGATGGTTTTATGTGTGATTTTTTGTTATCTATCTAATTTTAATGCGTCATCAAATACATTGAATGGTTGTTAATCATCCATATTTTATATTTACCAATATTTATATAAAATTTCATGCATAAAAGGTTATGATTTAAAGTGAGCTATGATTAGTGTGAAAGTGTTAAGTTTCACCTCTGTTAAAGTTTTATGTTTAATTCATGGTTCATGCAAATACAATACTATTCATGCACAAGTCAATTTTTTTCTTTGAACTGGCATGTGGTGTTTTGATTTAAAAGTCAAGTTTGCTTCACATATTGTCATTTTCCCTTTTGGTTCAAAAGCAAACATAAATTCTTGGTTTTGAAAAATTTTGACTTTTATAAATCACTGATTCACCCCCCTCTTAGTGATTTCAATCTTCCAACAAGTTCTTCTAGAAAGGTATTTAGGTATGAGGAAGAAATGAGACAGATTGAAGAGGAAGAAAGATAACTGGATGAGCTTGAAGTGTTGATTATCAAAAGAGAAGCCAAAGGACAAGGTAAGTATAGAGGAAAGTTTCCTATTAAATATTTTTCTTGCAATAAGATAGGTCATTTTGCATCAAGGTGTCTGGAAAGAGTTCCTAAGTCAAGACCTAAGAAGCCTGGATTTCAAAGAAAGTGCTATTATGTTGTTAATGAAGGTGTGATAGATGATGAATCTAATACAGGGAATGTAAGTGAGGACGAATGGGTAGTTATTGCTATCAAGGAAAATAATCCTGTGTCTAATGAATCTGCTAGTTGTACAAATGTGGAGAAAGACTTGGTTACTCAAATTGAAGAGAAGAATGAATGGGTGATTGACAATGGATGTTCACATCACATGACAGGTGATAAAAGTAAGTTTGTGAGCTTGGAAAAGTATGATGGTGGTGTTGTAAGATTTGGTGATAACACAACTAGTGTGATCTGTGGCAGAGGATGAATTTATCTTTATGGTAATCATAATACTGATGATGTCCTATATGTGGAAGACTTGAAGAATAATATTTTAAGTGTTGGACAGTTGGTTGATAAGGGATACACTCTTTAGTTCAAGGATGGAAAGTGCAGAATATTGGGAAGTTCCAGAAATGTGATTGCATCAGGTACAAAAATAAAATGTAATATCTTTCACCTGAGTGTTGCTAGTAAAAGTTTTTTGATTGCTCAAGTTGATGAAAGTTGGTTGTGGCATAGGAGAATGTGTCATGTTAACTTCGATAACATTGTTAAGATAAGTTCTACTAATGCTGTGAGAGATCTTCCTAAGTTGATGAAACTGACTAATGCCATATGCAAAGAATGTCAGTTAGGGAAGCAAACGAGAATTTCATTTCGAAGCAAAGAACATTGTTCAAATGATTTGTTGGATCTTGTGCATACTGATTTGTGTGGTCCCTCTAAAGCTAGAAGTTTACAAGGATACATGTATTTAATGTTACTCATTGATGATTATTCTAGAATGATGTGGGTTACCTTCTTGAGGGAGAAATTTGAAGCTCTGGAGAAATTCAAGATCTTTAAAGCTATGGTTGAGATAGAGATAGGTTTGAAGATTAAATGTTTGAGATTAGATAAAGGTGGTGAATTCACTTCCGATGAGTTTAATTATTTTTATGAAGAACATGGGATAAGGAGACAATTATTTGCATTGTGGACCCCTCAACAAAATGGAGTTGTGGAAAGGAAGAATAGGATAATTGAAGAAGCTACTAAAACTATGATGTTGGAAGGAAATGTCCCTCATATCTACTAGAGAGAATTTGTGAGTATTGTTGTTTACACACTCAACTGGGTACAAATCAAAGGTGAAACTAGTAAGACCCCTTATGAGCTATGGTATGGTCATAAGCCTACTATTAGATACTTCAAAATATTTGGGAGTAGATGTTACATCAAAATAGATGAAGATATATGAAATTTTGATGCTAGGAGTGATGAAGGAATCTTTTTGGGTTATTCTACTATGAGCAAGGCCTACCGGTACTACAATAAGAGATTAAGGGAAATGGTTGAAAGTATAAATATCAAGGCTAATGAAGACATAGCTACACCATCTAGAACCTATGGATATGATTCTGATGATCAGAATGATAGTACAAACAAAGGAAAGAAAGTTCAAGCTTCAAATCATGTTCAAATCATTTCAGTGGATCAAGGAAATCAAGAGGAAGGAGAAACTAGTGAAAGTACAAAAGAGAGATCACAAGATCCTAAAGTTCAAGAATGTCCTAAGACTCTAAGGTATGTAAGATTGAATCATTCAGAAGATTAGATCATAGGTGATAAGAACAAAGGTGTCCAAACTAGGAGGAAAATTATAGAAGAATATTGGTTGATTTCAAAGACTAAGCCTAACAATGTGAATGAAGCATGCAAGGATGAACATTGGGTTGAAGCAATGAAAGAGGAACTGCAGTAGATTGAGAAGAATGATACATGGATTCTTGTTCCTAGACCTAAGGATAAGAATGTAATTGGAACTAAATGGGTCTTTAGAAACAAACTGAATGAGCAAGGTGAAGTGGTTAGAAACAAAGCAAGATTGGTGTGTAAAGGATACTCTCAGATGGAAGGAAATGACTTTGAAGAGACTTTTGTCCCTATTGCTAGAATTGAAGTTGTAAGATTGTTTCTTGCTTATGCTACTCACAAAACTTACAAGGTTTACCATATGGATGTCAAGGCAACATTTCTAAATGGCAAATTGGAAGAAGAGGTGTATGTTGAGCAACCAAATGGATTTCAATTGACTGATTAGGGTGATATGGTTTGTCGGTTGAAGAAAGCATTGTATGGACTTAAGAAAACCCCTAGAGAATGGTATGCCAGATTGGAAAAGTACTTGTTGAAGTTTGGATTTAACAAAGGTATTGCTGATAGTAATTTGTAGTTCAAGATTGATGTTGATAAAGGTTTGATTATGGAAGTCTTTGTTGATGATATCATTTTTGGAGGAGATGATGGTTTGTGCATGAAGTTTGCTGATGAGATGTAAAGTGAATTTGAGATGTCAATGATTGGAGAGATGAATTTTTTTTGTGATTGCAAATTACTTAGTTAGATAAAGGGATCTTTATATCTCAGTCCAAGTATGTGAAAGAACTGTTGAAGTTTGGTATGGAAGATTCAAAACCAATTGGTACACCTATGGTGACTGGATGCAAGTCAACGCAAGATGATGATTCTTTGAAGGTAAATCAGACTAGATATGAATCAATGATTGTTGGATTGCTTTATTTGACTCAAACGAGGCTTGATATCATGAATGTTGTATGTATCATTGCAAGATTTCAAGTTGATCCTAATGAATCTCATGTGACTACTATGAAGAGGATTTTTAGATACTTGAAGGGAGAAGTTGATTTTGGTTTATGGTATCCTAAAGATGATGATCTTACTTTGAGTACCTTTACTGATGTTGATTGGGCAGGAGATGTGAATGACAAAAAAGTACTAGTGGTGGCTCATTTTTCTTGGGAAAGAAGTTGATTTCTCGGTTAAGTAAGAAGTAGAATGCCATTTCTTTATCTACTACAAAGGCAAAATATATTGTTGCTACTAACAATTGTACTCAAGTATTATGGATGAAGTAGATGTTGAAGGATATCAAAATTGTGTATGATGAGCTCATTTCTATATTCTATGATAATTCAAGTGCTATGAACATTTCTAAGAATCCAGTGTTGCATTCAGAGACCAAGCATATATCTATCAAGTTTCACTTTTTGAGAGAGAAGGTGAGTGAAAAGGAAGTCAGATTAGAGTATGTGCCTACTAAGGAACAAATTACAGACATCTTTACCAAGCCATTTTCTGAGGATACTTTTGAGTACCTCAGAGGGAAGTTAGGGGTGATTACCCCTCCTAACTAGAACTAAGATGCATTTCTTTGCATCAGTCTGTGCATTTCATAGTCATATATTGGTCTGGATTGATGTTGTGGTGGTTGCTACTCAAGGGGTGTAGTCAAATGTTCATATATGTGGTTAAGAGCTTAGAGATCTTTGTCATCAATGTCAAAGGGGGAGAAGAACAATGTGAAAAAATATGAATTATCCGAGGAGAAGAGTCATGTGGATAAGTTGAGAAAAGAAGAATCAAAACCTAAGGGGGAGTAAGTGTAGTTGCGTTGATGGTTTTTTTCACATCATGTGTTTCCATCAATGCCAAAGGGGGAGATTGTTGGATGTTTTGGTTGTGTTGCTGATATGTGGTTTCCATTGATTTCAACACTATTAGCATTAAGTCATTAGAAGATGTCTATGTCGAGGATATTGAGAAAATTGTAATGAAATGAGTTGCAGGTTGTCGGTGGTGAAGTGAAGTTTAGTCTATTGGTGAGTTTAGTTCGTTGATGATTAGAGGTTGTGGACTAAAGGGTTTCTTGTTGAGTATATCTAGTTTATCCACATCGAGTTTCAAAGATCTACATGAAGATTTGTATTCTGACAAATTTTTTGTTACTTCAATTTGTGTTCCTGTTTGAAGATGATGTGATTCTAGTAAGTTTAGTTGTTGTGGATGCTTCTTTGGTGATTCATGATGTTTGTGGATGTTTCTAGATTTTTCTCTATCTATGTTACATGTCTGCATTGATCATTGTGGTCGTGATTGGTGATTTTCTCTTGCGTGTTCATGTTTTTCATGTTCATGGCCGACAAGGTGATGGTAAAATGTCGTGGATCCTCAAACCAAAAAATTTTAGAGTGTTTTCATGTTGGAGATGTTATTTTGGGTCTTCACTATGTTGTGGCTAACCTTGGTTGATTCAAATTAATAATTGTTATTGTTTTGAGCCGACAATTTGTTATCATTTTATTATTTTGTTGAAGCTGACTTGTGGCAATGCAATTTCTTGTTGTGAATATATATAAGTGATTGTTTATTCCATTTGAAGTATGCCAAATGTGTGCATGCTCAAATAATGTTCTAAATGATTTAAAGGCAGAGCAAAGTGTGAAGAAGAGTGAAGAAGAGTGAAGAAGTGTTCATGTGCTTAACAGGCATTAGCAAATGTTATTTTTTCAGTTCAAATCCCTACTGATATAATCTAAATCTTTCTATAAGATAGTGTGTCTTCCCTTGGGTAGTAAGCCTTGTTGTAATTGAGTAGTGAACTCTAGGAAATTTACCTAAATGCATGTGCATTCCCCATTTTATTCTTTATACTTTAACAGGATATAATCTTGTGGACTGACCTCCACCATGGTTTTTACCCTAATAGGGTTTCCACAAAAAAATCTTGGTGTTATGTGTGTTTCTGATGTGTTGATGATTTATGCTTTCATTTTTATTAATTAGATCTAAGAATAAGGGTTAATAAGTTTAATAAGTTTGAATTTCTAGGACAATTGATTCACCTCCCCTCTTAGTTGTCTGCCCTTGTGTTGCCAATAGTAAATGGGTGTTCAAGAGAAAATATGGTCTAGATGGAAATTTTTAGAAGCATAAGGAAGGTTGGTCACTAAGGGATATTCTTAGGTGGGGGGAATTGACTATGGTGAGATTTTCTCTCTTGTTGTGAAGCTAACATCTATTTGGTTCATGTTATCACTTGCAACAGTGTATGGTCTAGAAGTGGAACAGATGGATGTGAAGACATTATTCCTTCATGGTGACTTGGAGGAAGAGATTTATATGTCACAACCAGAGCATTTCATGGTTAAAGGTAAAGAAACTATGGTTTGCAAGTTGAAAATGTCTTTGTATGGTCTTAAGCAGTCTCCTAGAATGTGGTACTAGAAGTTCAATACCTATGTGTTGTCATTGGGATTTTTGAGATCTAAATTTGACCGTTGTGTTTATTACAAATTTGATAATGGTCGCATTCTCATAATTGCATTGTATGTATATGATATGTTATTTTTGGGGAATGGTAAAAGTTTGATTTTAGATTTGAAGTTTCAGTTGTCAACAAAGTTTGAGATGAAGGATCTAGGTGCAACAAGGTATATTCCGGGGATGGAGATCAGAAGAGACAAAGCTAATAGAAATATTTGGTTAAGCTAGAGCAAGTATGTGAATACTATGTTGGAGAGGTTCAACATGACAACTTGTAGACAATTAGTTGTTCCTGTAGTGCAGGGGATGAAGCTTTCTGTGGAGTATTGTCCAAAATCTCCTACTAAGATGGAGGGCATGACTAGAGTACCATATGAAAATGTTCTTGGTAGTCTTATGTATGCTATGGTTTGTACAAGGCCAGACATTGCCCAAACAGTGTGAGTCCTTAGTCATTTTATGGCTAATCCTGGATGAATACATTGGGATGCAATGAAGAGAGTGTTTAGTTAAATATATAGGGTACTTCTAAGTATTCCTTATGTTTTCATGGTTATCTTGCTAGACCTTGAAACTCAGTGAGTATTCGTGGATATGTGGATTCAGATTGGGAAGGTGACATTAACATTAGAAGATCCATTAGTGGCTATGTGTTCTTGATGTATGGTGGTGCAATTAGTTGGATGAGTAAGCAACAGGCTATAGTTGCTTTGTCCATGACGGAAGTAGAGTACATGGTAGCTACTCATGCTTGCAAGGAATCCATTTGGCTTAAGCATTTGTGTTTTGATATTGGTTTTGATGTAGGGCAGATTACTATCTATTGTGACAGTCAGAGTGTCATTTTCTTGGCAAAGAATCCTACTTTCCATGCTAGAACACATTGATGTTCAATTTCATTTTGTTCGTGATATGGTGGAAGATTGAAAGGTGAAGTTGGAGAAGGTTGACACCTTGACAAATGTTGCAGATGTATTGATGAAGCTAGTGAGTACAAAAAAGTTTAGATGGTGTTCGAAGTTTATGGGCCTCACGACCTCTAGCAATTAAATCCTGTTACATTTATTGGCTCTTCAAAGGTGTTCGACAAGTGGGAGAATGCTAGAAAAAGAAGTTGTCTCAACCTTTTATTTTTCTGAAGATTTGATTTTTCTAAATATTAAAAGTTTTTTATTTTCTCACTCTGTCTTTGTGAGTTACAACTTGCAGTTTCTATTCGAATGAGGAGTCAAGTTAGAAAGTTTATTTTACAAGTGGAGTTGTGCATAAATTTGTTTTTTCTATTTCTGTGTTGAGTTTACATGGAATGTGAATTTTCAATATGTAGTTATTTTGGTCAGTGTAGATTTTGCAGTGTGGTGACAATTGGAAACTTACCATTGTGTGTCTGTAGTATTTTTGGTGCTTTCCATGTTGCACATTCAACCTTTGGCAGTTGTTTTATAAATGTCCAATTTATGCATTGTAAGCTCTTATATATTGAGCACTTGTATTTTGGAGTTGTATGTTGTTGTTGTATTGAAGTACCATTATGTTGTCGAAATTACTCCAAAATTGCACAGAAGTGTGAAGACTCCTACAAGAGCATAGCTCAACAATTATATCGTAACTATTTATTTGTTGCTAAATAATATGATTGAGTTGTGTTTTGGAGTGTGGGGTTTTTCTCCCAAAAGGGTTTTCCCCATGTAAATCTTTGTGTTATGAATTCATTATTTATTTGTTTATGATATGTATGTGCATCTAAATCTGTAACAATTAAAGGTGTTTAGAAATTTTTGCAAATCTCTCCTACTTAGATTAGTGTAGGAAGTTGATTTTGCTTACTCGACTTCCTTTCACCCTTCATTGGCTCAGTGTTGAAAGCCATTCACTGTCTTGCATTTCTCTCTCCACTCCATGCTATCCGCAAACTTTTGGCTATTGTTCTATCGTTTCATTAAATCCAACCCACTTTTCTGCAGAAAGTCCCATGTATATCCCCATTGTAATGTTACACTAGTGGCTTCCTCTTTCTCATCTCACCAAGAAATCATGGAAAATCAACAGGGAAGGGAGAGATCAATTACAGCTTCAAAAAGTTAAAAAATTATTATGTTGGTTAAATTTATATTTGTTTATAAAGCTATTTTTTTAAGTTATAAGGGTAATTATTAAATATCCATCAGTTTTTAAAAATTATTCAAAATATAAATTACTCATCATAAACAATTAAATTAGTATGATATTATTCAATAACTATTTATTAATTTATTTTAGATTAAAAATTTAAGAAATACTTCTTAAAAATTGTTCATACATTTAATCTCAAAATTGTAAATTACTATCTTTATGGACTATAGAAATTTTTTCTTTAACCTCCTTTAATTTAAGGGAGGCTAAAAATTGATCCAAAGCATCCAACCCTTTCCTTCACATTTATTTGTGAACAACACTTGTTAGTCCTATACATCTAATGCCTTGTGCCACTACCTCCCATAACCTAAACATGCATTGCCACTTCTTGACACTACTTTAAATAATCATGCTAAAATTTCTCCAAGGATGTACAACATGGAATATAAGCAACATTAAAAGTGTTCCTTCATTTTTTTGGCTACCAAAACTTCATTGTCTTGGTTGTCAAAGATCCAAAACTAAGTTACTCCACTATCTTGACTACCAAAATTTCTCATTGTCTTGGTTGTCAAATGCCCAAATACAATAACAACTATCGTGATGATTCCTTGAAGTTTATCTTTAATCAATGAACAACTACATAACCACATATCAACTATTTATACTTTGCCTCTACTTCTTTGACATAGGCAACACCTATTATAAGTATAAGATCACATGTTGACTAATCAAGAAAACTTATTTTCCTCCCTTTCAATCAATGGATGAAAATATAACATATCAAACTTCAACAAAAATAAATCAAAACTTAAAAAAACATATCAAACTAAAAAGATGTGAGGTCCCACCTATTGTTGAGCATTCCAACTTTGCTTTTATATTTATATATATGTTAAAGGTCTTTTAGTGGAATTCTAAGAATAACATATTTGATTTAGTTGTAGATATATTTTTCAGTTATGAAAGCATTAGTCTTGTGTTAAATGATATTTTCAATTGACTTTGCAATTACCAAAATTGTTTTCCTTTAAAGAAAAAATAAAACAATTTAATGATGGACTATTTACAATGAAGATTAAGTTTCTAAAATTAAATTGATTTCATTTGTGCTTCAGGGATTGGAGAATGAAAAAACATGATTTTGTTAGGGAAGAGAGGAAATCCCTCCACAAGGACCACAAGCGGCAAGTAAAAAGCAGAGAATAGAGAAAAACGAATGGAAAGAAATTGGTGAAAAGTCCAAATGGGGATCATAGTTGTGCAAAAAATAGTGGCAAGAACTCTTTCCATTTGAAGGAGATTGAAAATGCAGATGAAATTTTGAATATTGGTGACATAGGCAAATTTAAGAAAAAAAACATAAGATAAAAAGAGACCACGTGAGTACATCTAAAGGAGTGCACAGGAAAGAACAATTCCTTGGATATAATTCTCAACTGACAACCAAGTCTCTGAGTGATTGGGTACAACATTTCTCTCAGCATTCTTTCCAAAAGGATAGCATAATTCCATATTTGGGAACTTGGAAGAACTGTTATGGAACCAGTGTGGAGAGAGGAGCGTATGCATTGGAAGGAGGAGTGTTGAAGAGAAAATTTGTGTGAAACCTGGAGGTGTGTTGGCAATCATCTTAGTGATATGTTTCATTGTTCTGGAACCGTTACTTGGCTAGATCATTTTAGTTGTGTTTTATTTCATTAAGTAAATATGTTCTTATTTGCTTAAGGAAAGCGTTGGTTCTATGGTTTCATGAATGGTTGTTTTCTACTCAATGCTTATCTGCATAAGCAAACAGAAGTCTTCCTATTTTATACATTTTGCAGAAATATGCATACCATTGCAGTGAACCTTTGGAGCACCTGTAAATTAAAATTAAGCTTTTAAAATTATATTGGATAGACCATACATCAGTTGGAAGGTATAAATTGTCAATTCGTACAACAAAAGACAAATAGAAATGGCCAAGTCGTATAGTAGAGTGAGCTGTAGGTGATAACTGTAGTGCATGGGAAGGTATACCATGGAGAATATTTTGAACAAGTTGTATGGAGGATACACCTTGCTGGATTGGTCATACAAGAGAAGCCT
Organism: Sequoia sempervirens; assembly: GCA_007258455.2. Classification (NCBI taxonomy): domain Eukaryota; kingdom Viridiplantae; phylum Streptophyta; class Pinopsida; order Cupressales; family Cupressaceae; genus Sequoia; species Sequoia sempervirens. Next base: position 45,633 of record VDFB02324909.1, read on the forward strand.
AATTGTATAGCAAGAAAAAATGTAAGTATAACGAACGCCTGTGTAGTCAGGCAAAAAATAACAATTAGAATGGATGTTGTGTACATTGTATGGCAAAAGAAAGACCATAAGGAGATTGTATTGTCCAATGGAAGTAAAAAAATTGGGACCATATAGTAGCGTCTAAGCTAACTATTGTATGGTTATAAACTTCAATTTGATTGCTCCTTCACTGCCATATGGTCGTACGGCCACTATTACATAAAGCCCCCATCTAAGACATTAATTTAAGAAAAAATATTAATTTTGGCTTAAATTATTAATTTAATCTTAAATTAAGAAAATAAAAAAAGCCTTTTTCTAATCTCTATTTTTTATTTCCCTCCCAATTTTCCTTTTCCCTCCAAATTTTCTTTTCCCGTTACATTACCTTCAATCGAGTCATCTGCAGCTTTGAATATACGTTGATTTCATTCCCCTTTCAGATCAAAGAATAGGAACAGGGAACAAATCATGAACAGAGGAACAAAGGCACAGCACAACGGGCACTCACGAAACACCACATTTTGGGGGTTTTTCAAAAATGACAAGGGCCTTTTCATCAAAAATGAAAAGGGGTTTTTTAGAAAATCAAGGTCGTGGGTCCAGGGTATTGGGCAAGCGACAGCAATGAAACTTCCTGAAGGGCCTTTGTGCAGCAACAGATCAGGTGTGCCCCACCTTCGTTTTTTTTTCTCCTGTTTCTTGTCTCTTTTCCCGGCAATGTATGGGTGCGTGTGTATGCTGGTTTTTGTGGCACTAAACATTATTTGGTGGTGATTCTTTTACTATTGTGCCCTTTAAATTTTTTTACCAGACCTGTTAAAATGGCTTTCGACCTTCATTTTTATCGTGCCTATTAAAATGGTTTTCATTTTTATTGTGCTTTCATTTTGAACAAGTGAGAGAGGGGGCAACAATAACATCCCCGCTATTAGTGCTTTGAAAATTTCAATCTAGGGTAGGAAAGGCTTCAGCATGGAATAGACCATAGATGGATGACTATCAGATCGATCTTTCTATCGAGATTGTACCTGCTGAATGATCCCCGACTCACTCTTATGGCTTAGCTGAATGGCTGCTTGTTGTCATAACCCCTCCGTATGGAGTGGGAGTGGGAGTGGGAGTGGAGTAGCCCATATTAGATTCAGATCCCACACACTTTGGGCTGGGCTATATAAATATATATAGCAGGCAGGGGCGACTATATCTGCAACCTATATATCGTATAGATATAGGGAGGTTGAAAATCATGGGATCTCCACACGTTTTACATGTGTAGGGGATGTGAGGAGCTCCTCTAAGCCCCACTAATTTTTACAAAGAAAAATTTCCCCTTTGCTTTTGGATTGGACAAATTATGAAATGGTCAATCATTAGCAACTCCACTTATTCTGATCACTTTTCTTGAAAATGTTTGAATAGGAAATGAATGAGATTCTGGGATCCTTACAGCTTTTAAATGCATGTAAGCTATGAAGAAAGGTCTTTCCTTGACAACAATTACAAAGTGAAACATATTTACAAAGAATGGTTCAGGGTTGGCAGGGATCATCATGCCTCTTACACAAGTTCAAGCAATGTAAGAAGGATCAATTAACTTGACAAAATCTAAAGGATAATAAAATATTTTTTAAACATGATCCACAAATAGTCTAGATATTCCACTACTTGCTTAATCAACACAAATCATAATCATTCGAATCTCAAATTTGTTAAGCGAACACATATGTAATGAAGATTATAACAAAAATTAGAGAGCAAGCACACGCATGAAACATTCTTAGGAGAAAATTATACCAATGATAGGCTCATGGTCATGTGTTGACATCTTCCACCTTTCTTTAAACCAAATTGACCAGCTACATAAAATGATCAACAATATTCTATACATCTCTTGCACATTTTCATTCTTTATTGTGTGTGTGAAAGAGGTGCAAGTTAATGCAAATGGGTTCACTCTTAACATGTAGATCAGATCATTATTTTGTTAGGTTGATTGAATTTTTGACAATTTCTATTTACATATTTTAATTACTTTTCACTTGTTGAAGAAGAAGACTAAATGTTTTATTTGAATTTCAAATGTGTCAAAGAGGCCAAGGAGAAGCCACCAAGAAGAACACATGGTGCAGACAACTAGGTCAAATAAAAAAGAAAGATGCTACATATCTCAATTGATGACAACAATTACAGAGTTCTTGTTGTCTCCTCATATGAGACATAGAAATTGTAAAGTTTTAAGCCTTGTATTTTCTATACTCATTTTAGATAGGCAGAAGTTATTCTCTAATATCAGGGAAGCGTGGCACAATGTCCATTTGCAACAATGTTATTTTTCATTCAATAAGAAGAGCAAGATATTGCTTGTTATCATTATTGTTTTGTAAACTACTCAATTATGTTACTTGTTCCTTCTTACACAAAATAGAGGTTAACCTCATTCAACATGCTTTCTAATTATTGATATGTAAGTTGGTAGATTATGTTATTTATTCCTTCTTCCACAAAACAAAAGTTAAAATTATTCAACGTGCATTCTAATTTAGGAAAAAAACTCCAGAAGAGTGGAGATCAACTCCTCAAGCCACCAACTCCTATTGGTTTACAAAGGCTTACAGCCTCCTTAGGGCCTTCATGGACATTTTAAATCTTCAAAAGCATGCCCAACCACTATAAGAAAAGCTACTTCTTGCTAACCTTCCCAACTACACTCCAACATTCATAAGACTACTTTTCCAATTCTACCAAGTACAATTACACTCAAATGGTATACATTGTCTTTGTGGAAGTAAGCGAGGCAAGATTTTTCAACTTTAGAAGCACATCATCAGGCCGCCTAGCAACATTTCCACATTTATTCCAATGATAGTAAAACACTTTTAGTAGGCGTGCTTCACTTTCTTCTGACTTGGCCTTATGTTCATGAGTGGCCCCTGAGTCAATAATCCAATCTTGTGTAGGAGAAAATTGAGTGGTAGCAGAGATTCCAAATGCTAAATGAGATCTTGAAGTATCAAAGACAACTAATTTCTTGTCTCTTGAAGAAGATTGTGAGGAAGCATCAGGTTCTTCATCCCACTCGAGGTTCTTCTTCTTCAATGCAACTACCACTTTTTTCATCTTTTAGTATATGGAATCTGTGTGCTTGTAGAATGTATGTCTTTGGTTCCTCAGTATGATTACCTTTAGATTTACTATCCTTGGAGCCATTCACATCTTTGGATGTGTCTTGATCTATTTCAAACTCTTTTGGTGATCAGCTATAAGTGTTCAATTCTTGGTATTTTGAAGAGATAGTGTGCACATATTTGTAAGAGTTTTTGTACTCTTTTGGCCACTCAAGGAAAACATCAAACATTGTCTGCCAACTTATAAAGAATCGCCATGATTAGCTGGTCATCATTTTTCACAATTTTACAATAATCTTTAGCTAAATCCATACAAGTTTGAATTGGGAGATGAATCTCTCAATCGTGTCAAAGTCTTGAAGATTCAAATTATAGGTTCCAGATTTGTTGGAGGTCAAAAAAATTCTGAAATCTGGATTTTTAAAAACAATTCCATCAACGTTTTATAGGAATCAAATGATCTAGACCAATCATACATATCTGGCTGGTCTAAATAATCTTGATCCAGCGTGACTTTAACCAGATCTGGCCAGATATGGTAATTATGATTCAAATTGATGACTACACTCTCCAACTTGTGTTCTTTGATGGCACCTATCTTCTCAAAAAAATTTGCAGTCTTCTCAATTTTTTTTTTCAAAAGTCTCCAAGTCACAAATGTGAAATTTTAGACCCTGAGACAGTGAGATGCTAATAAACCTGAGGGCTATATCACCTTGATTGAAGAATTTAATCTTTTCAACTTGATTGGTCAGCTTTATCTCTTTACTTGTTACATAGAATAGGCTTTTACTTCTAAGTTGCTCTATCATTGACCCCTATGAATGAAACTTGTGTGGAGTTATGCAAGGAACTTTGTTGTTTGATATGGTGAGAATGTGGATAATAGAGACAACAAATGTTGAAACAATACAAGTGTTCCGTTGTGAAAATGAAAGCAAATCAACACAATCAAACATTATCTAGAGCCTCTACTTTTATGTCTTATCTAGGATGGTTTTGGTTGCAGTTGGAAACATCTTGTTTGTGCAGCCAAAACTGCAAGATGTTCCTAACTGAGGTTGACTTAGGTTGAAACCATCTACCAATTTCTGCTCTCATTATGATTTCATCTCTATATGTCTCTAAATTACTTAAGCTAGGTAATTTATGGCTTTCATTTTTGTAGTGCCTATTAAAATGGTTGGTAGGAGCAGAGCATTTAGCTACAACAACAGGCTTCTTAGCATATGGGTGAATGTTTTGGACGATGTATGAGAGGAAGAGTGGAAGGGTAGAGAGCAAGGGAGTAACTTTTTGGATTTCAAGTGTATCCATCTATGGTGTTTTATCGTTAGTCTCTCAAATTTATCAAAGATATCATCTATAATGTTTAAAAGTGTTGATCCTTGGGCACAATCATATTTGCTAGTTTTTCTTTCTCAATCAGGAAGAGGAACCCCTATGATACTCTTTCAGTCACCCTCAAAAATTGTGAATTCTTGAGAGTACCAGGGTTTGATTTCTTCATATGGAAATAGGAAGAAATTTTTAGATTATTAAAGAAATAATTGGCTTCATGTTCTGCAAAAAAAGAAGGAAAATGTCTTTTTATTTGAGTAACAAGAACAGGCTATATCACCCTGATTGAATAATTTAATCTTTTTAACTTGATTGGTCAGCTTTATCTCTTTACTTGTTACATAGAACAGACTTCTAAGTTGCTCTATCATTGACACCTATGAATGAAACTTCTGTGGAGTTATGCAAGGAACTTTGTTGTCCAATATGATGAGAATGTGGATAATAGAGACAAAAAATGTTGAAACAATACAAGTTTTCCGTTGTGAAAATGAAATCAAATCAACACAATCAAACATTATCCAGAGCCTCTACTTTTATGTCTTATCTAGGATGGTTTTGGTTGCACTTGGAAACTTCTTGTTTATGCAGCCACATTAGTGCACTTTTCATGCTGCAGCCAAAACAACAAGATGTTCCCAACTGAGGTTGACTTAGGTTGAAACCATCTACCAATTTCTGCTCTCATTATGATTTTAGCTCTCTATGTCTCTAAATTACTTAAGCTAGGTAAAATGGCTTTCATTTTTATAGTGCCTATTAAAATGGCTGGTAGGAGTAGAGCATTTAGCTACAACAACAGACTCCTCAACATATGGGTAAATGTTTTTGAGGATATATGAGAAGAAGAGTGGAGGGGTAGAGAGCAAGGGAGTAATTTTTTGCATTTCAAGTGTATTCATCTATGGTGTTTAATCATTAGTCTCTCAAATTTATCAAAGATATCATCTATAATGTTTAGAAGTGCTGATCCAAGGGCACAATCATATTTGCTAGTTTTTCTTTCTCAATCAGGAAGAGGAACCCCTATGATACTCTTTCAGTCACCCTCAAAAATTGTGAATTCTTGAGAGTACCAAGGTTTGATTTCTTCATATGAAAATAGGAATAAATTTTCAGATTATTAAAGAAATAATTGGCTTCATGTTCTACAAAAAAATAAGGTAAATGTCTTTTTATCTGAGTAACAATCACATCTTGAAGATCTAGAGATTTAGTTATCCAATTCCTACATTTGCTATCCCCGTGTCTTCCTTATACATGGTCATTGTGTCTACTATAAGGAGGTAACTATTTGTTCATAACTGTCATGTTGATGACAGATTGATGGTTCTTATCCTTGAGAATGGAAACTAGAATAACCTCATGTCATAAAGTTGATGGACAAACTTCAGTTGCCAAATACAAGATATCCATTTCAATGCCACATGGGATGGGCCCAAGAGGAGGTAGATTTGAGCCTCGTGTCTTGCAAGTGTTAGTGTTCTTTGACATTTTCCATTTAACCATTCTATGATACAAGTGATTATTACATCACTCCACTTGATTGATATTTACTTGAAGCACATTATTATTATGATTACAAGGCTAACTTTGATGGCTTCCATAAAATCTGTTGACTACATAATGACTTGCTCTCTGGTGAACTATCACTTAAAATAAGTCAATATGTGTGATCCTTTGATTCTTGGAATCATTTGGGAGCTAAGGTAGATAATGTTAATATTTTGTCAAAGCATGCATTATGGACTATGAAGAACTTTAGGAGGGAACATTAGAATTATAACTCTGGGCAGATATGGAGAATTAAGAAGCCACTCAACTGAGACTTCATATTGCAGCAATGGATATTAACTATTTTCAACAAAACATATATAAAATAGCATCAGATTTTGTTCTAGGTGTTCATGATACTATTTTATGGCTCGGGATTTTCAATTTGTGTCTCATGAATGCATGACTTTATAGAAAAAACATAAATTGTAGGAGCAGTTCGATTCATACCCCTTCATGTTGTCCCACTTAATTTGATGAATAATGTTGGAGAGGCCCTTTTGTTTGGGATCCAATTTTCCCTTGCCCTACAATGGAATAAGTCTGTAAACCAATAATTAAAAAAAAGATTTGGCAATTTATAGTATTTTAAAGATTTGTTAATTTTTTTGTTGTCAATATGAATTAGTTGATATCTTTGCCTTTCAATTGAATCGGTGCTGTAGAAAAACATTTTTTTATGATTGTATTTCGTAGTGCATGCATGTTGAATGGCTTCATTAGAGTACATAAAGTACTTGTGTATTCATATTTTCAGCAATATCAGCCCTTGATTTCACTACAAGCAAATATGTGTCAAGACATGACACTTATTTTATAGAATAACCGATAAACATTACCTAGAAAGTTTGAGTGACATTTGAAACGCTTGCACTAGCATTTGCACCAAGTCATAGAGGATTTGCAAAGTGTGATATAAATCTTTATATGAGAGAATAAGCAAGGTTGGTTGCAATACTTGTGGGTGGTAGTATAGTTGTGATTATGTACATTCTTAAAAGAAGCATGCATTTGTGATTGAGTAATTGACTTTGAACTCTCAGGTTATAGTCTGTTTTTTCAATGAACATAAATAATATCTATATAACTTGCTGTTATAAGAAATTTATTAATATCAAACAAGGGAAAACATGCAAATTTAGGAGGATATTCAATTCCCATGTCATCTTCTATTGAGAGATATTATTAGCCATTGGAAGAGATTACATGCATTTGAAGCTCTTTAACTCTAGTGGATAAAATGACTAAATTAAGCATCTCTTTTATGTTACTTTCCAATCAACCATTGAATCTTTTCTCATTTCTACTAATACATACCCTTTTCATTAACTATGTTATTATTTGCTCTCGTTTTTTAATAAAAAAATACACTATTTTGAGTTACACTTCTATAATTTATTATAATATTTTTTTTTGCTTTGTTTTCAGACATCTTGTGCCATTGACACCCTACAAGCCAAAGTGTGATAAGGAAGTTCTGAATTCATGGTAAGATTCTCTATTTTTGCATTTTGTTGCTTGTGGGGGCATGTTTTCATATTGCCTCTTAAGTTAAAGTATTTACTAAAGTTTGTGAGAAAGAGAATGTGCCTTATTAAAGCTTCGTTTATTCTATATTAAGTATTTAAATTAATTATGTGTACTCGTGGATGTGGTATTGGTCTTTTGTACATAGAGAGTTTTGATTTGATTTTAATTTGTTTTAATAAATTTTCACTTTTTAATTTTAACACACACACACATATATATAGTATTGCTTTTATATTTTTAATTATTCTTTAACTTTGGCTCTTTGATTTCATTGTTCTCTTTTTGTTTTGTTTTTCTTTAGCTCTTCTCATTAGTTTCTTGGTTCTTAGTTTTTATGATTAAGAGGTAAGGTGCTTTAATTTATTTTACTCATTCTTTCATTCTTCTTTCTTGTTACATGCAAATCATCCTGATGATGGATCATGGAGTGTGATCTGAAACATTGATTTAAAAAACTCACACAGTTTAAATCCAAAAACTTGAGCTTAATTATCATGGACTGTGGAAACTTGATGTTGTTGAATAAAATTATTGTTTTCCTTCCTTTCTCCTTTTTTTTTCTTTTCTATACAACAAACCATTTTCCCAATTATCAAGAAACACTCTAATAGCACCATCAAAACTAAGAGGATGATCTGAAACGGTAATGAACTAAGTGCAACCGCATGCACATTCATACAAGCATGTCAACATTGAAACTAGATAAATAATGATAATTATGAGTTGTTGGGTAGTGAGTAAATATACATATACATATGCGTGTGTGTGTGTGTGCATGGATGACAATTTGTGCAGTGAAAAGTTGCACCTCTACAGTCTCTTGGTTAGGACAAAGAGAGATGAATAATATATTTTTATATTAGAGTTATCATAGGTCAAGGCAGTACCTATTAGATATATTTGTGTTAAATATATTATAGATGGGGTTAGTGGTTTCAACGAGCACCCAATAATTTTGTTTGCTTGTGTAAGTTGTTTCCTAGGTAGCTAACTTGGCTTCCCTTTGTAAGCCTATTTGATGGGGACAATTACAATGAATTTGTATGCTTATTTGTGGCTTTGATTCTGTTGTAAGTCTATTTCTCTAATATGATATCAGAGTCATTCAATTGTATGATACAAATTCAATAGTAGGGACTCAGTATGAAATTTCTATGGTGGGGTCAAACCAAAGGTTTCTCCAACTGTTGTTAGAGCTAGGGCTCTGAGGTCAGTATGCATGTAGAAAGGCTGTAGATAGCTACACACTGGAAAAGTTGGTGAAGGTTTTTGAGGCACCTCTTGCATTTCATAGACTGAAACTTGACACCAGCAGTTGGAAGTCTCCACCACAGTCTTCTACACAAGTAGCGCCATTGCTAGAAAGCAAAGGAAAAAGAAGATAGATGAAATATGTGTCGATCAAATCAGATAAGACTGAGCAAGTTTTGATCAAAAGGATTTGTCGTTGTGGAAGTGAGAGTGCATTAAATAGGAAATGCCCTAACTATAATCATGGCGGGGTGAAGTTGTTTGTTGTGAGTCAGACAATTAGCTTGATCGGGAAGGGTGCAAACTAGGGACTTTGTTGCAGTGTGTGCACCATGGCTACAACAGGTACCATAATACCAGTGTTTTCACAGTTGCAGCAGACTGCAGAAGCATTACCTTTGTTGGCCAGCATTGACCATCATTGCACAAGGAGTTGGCATGGCATAAGGAAAGTTGTTGGATGTATTAGTTGTGTAACCATAATAATCAAGTGTGTTGTGCTTGTGACAAACCTAGTCAGTAGTTTCTATATTATTTTTTTGGCAACGTGAGGGAGGCACAGAGCACTTGAAACTCATCAACCCAGCCCACATCATTAATTTCTACACTAGTGGCAAGTAACACCTTTGCCCTTACCATTAGTCATCACTCCCAACAAGCCATTAAGAGTTTAATTATTTGCTTTAAAGGTTATAGAGTTTTAAACTTTAAATATTTAGGGTCAGGGTTAAACCATTTTATTTAAAGTTTATAAAAATTAGCCTTGACAACATCTAAAATTTAAAAATACTTGCTTATATTTGGTTGCAAGTAAACTAATTCAATATCTTTTGACCAATAATTTCTTATATTGGGTTGCAGTAAACTAATTCAATATCTTTTGACCAGGAAGGAGTTGGTAGATGAAAACTTGTCAAGGCGTGTCCAATGTCAATCCAAGTTAATATGTAAAGTTTCATAATCCAGTACTCTAGCATTGTGAGATAGAATGGTAGGAATCTGGACATTTCTTTTGCCCAACTCTTAAAAGCTAACCATAAAGTATTACAACCTGTGGATTCATAAGATACTCACCAATGGTATCATGATCTTGATCAAATCATGTCAAAGGAGGGAAGCCCAAATCATGATCCAGAGGACTATGGTAGAAGACATAAGGAAGCTTTAATGCTTTTGAAGTTGTCTGACATAGATGCATTGATTAAAGAAGATCAAAATACAACTGACACAACCACACTTTGGGAGAATCTAAAAACCAAGTACTAGACTTCAAAGGCTAGTTGGGCCTTGTAATTGAAACCTACAATTTTTTTCTAAGTTGCAGGAGGGTTTTTTTGTCTCAGGATTCTTGTAGTCTCTTAAGGAACCATGAGGTCAACTATCTACTATCCAAAAACTGGTGGATAATGAAAACATGGTACCCTTGATTTTACGAAGTTCACCATCATTGTATGTTTAACTGATTGAATCCATACAATTAACTGTTGAGACACAATATGATGTTGTTGATCATATTGTAATGGTTGTTAGGCTTAGCATGTGTGATTGACCAAGAGAAGAGAAAAGTAGGATACAGTCGCATATTTATGTGTTCACCCCCTAAAAATCATTTGAGTAATCATGAAGTTGTCCTTATCATCTACCAAGCCAACTGCCTTGATAATCATTGCTACATGACCTAGCCAATTGACAATCTAGTTGTATCTTCTTGGTTAAGTTGTTAGTCTCTTTCCTTGATTAAATGGATCATTGATTGGCCTATTAGATCAGCTGCAACTGTCTATATGTCTGGAAAGCATTCTCAGACTTTGCATTGGTACTTGCATTGTGTATGATGGCATTTTTCTTGGCTCCTCCAATGCATCTCAGAGCATGGACACTTGAGGATTTTGGTTGCTCATTAGATGGTTTTTTGTTATCATCTTATGGGGTCCTCCCTCTCCTCTTATATTATTGTCCTTGCATGGGGGTTTGTTGTTTTTAGAGTAGATGTTTATGTTTGCTTTTTGTCTAGGGCCTCTTTTTTAGCCTTAGTCCTTTGCTACTGTACCTGTTGTATATTCTAGTCTTTTTGATTCATTTTGGGTCATTTGTGGACATTAATTTTCATTTCTTTCTCTTTCTTTTTGTAGAGATGTTAACACAAAGAAGTCAAGAAATGAGAAAAGTATCTAAGCAATACACAATTTGTTAGAGGATATCTTCTTTTTCTCTTGCATGAAACTAAAGATGAGAATTTTCTCTTGCATTGTTAACAATGGGTATGGACTAAAGCACTTACTGCATAACATGGTCATCAAATTAGCTAGCCTTCCTGATGAAGGCATTAAAATAGAGCCATCAACATACCTCCTTCAAAGAATCAATTCCATGGTCAGTGCTTGACCTACTTGTTATCATGTTGCACAGGGATGAAGTCTAGAAAAGACAAATTTGAGATAAAATCTGTATTTGGGGTTGACCGTGGAAAGTTTGCAAGTTGTGGATGTAAGTCCACTGGCCAACTATAATGAGTTTCTCTTCTATGACATGCCAAATAGCTTATGACTATGGGTCTATCATGCTATGTGATGAATAATTCTAGGTATTCTTTTATTTTTTGTATCTTAAGAGGTACCTACACTTATGCTTATGCACCTGCAAGTAGAAATGTTGCAGCACATTGTCACACTTGTCATGAAACAGGTTATTGGTATTTTCTTGCGGATCTGTAAACATGTTGTAAGTTGGAATTAGACTTCTTTTATAAATTTAAGGTATGATTTATAAATATTACATTTTGGTATTTGTAAATATTACATTTTGGTATTATTTCAGTAAACATCTTTTTTATAGTTAAATTGTGGTTTATTTTCTGTCATAACTTTTATCTTAAAAATCATAGGTATGACTTCTATCATAAATCTTGAGCATGAATTACTGGATTTGGATTTGTGGGAAACAAGGTCGATTAATCAAAGGCAGCAAAATGTATGGATGGTGAAGGTTCAGCCAGTGCCTTATCATTCCTTAGAATGATGCTGAGATGTTTGAATTTTGAAGTGGCGAGGAGACTTATTTATTTGCATTTTTTTGAGCTTTCTTTCCTTGATTGCAAATAAAAATGTAATATGTAACTTTTTTCCATAATAGACCAAGTTCCTAGACTCTAATACAACATTAGAGTTTTTACTCATCATTGTGTAGCTTATATGTGAGAAACTGGTGTTATTTTACTTCTAATTGAAGGTTCTTGATTGTCAAATTCATTAATTGAGAAAACTACTATTCATTTCCATAAAAAACATGTGTATAATCTCTCATATTAGGCTGAATGGATTGCAGAGGGAATAATTATATTTCATATTTTCCTTTAGTCTACAATCTAGTGTCTTTGTCTCCTTTGTGTTATTTTGTCATGATATAAGTCTAAATTTCTGTCTTGCTATGTGGTAATTTCTCTTCACGTTATATTAGAATGGGAGAAGGTTGGGTGTCATTTATTATTGTTGGATAGAAAGTGGTCTTGATTTACTAATTAATGTTGTGCAGAGGCTGCTAGGTGCTTAGGTTTGGCTATTAATCTCTTCTTGGAGATAAGAATATTGTTGATGGTTGGAAAACATTGCAAGGTAATTCAATGTTTGAATTGGGTGTGGGATGACCTAATCTTTTGAGGTTGTCAAAGTTTGACTTTGAACTAGTGTAAGGATTCTTATTCTCATGATAATATGTTTTGATATGTTGTTAAGACTACAAATTTCTTGTTTGGGTGTAATGTACAAGGAATTCATTGTAGAAGTTGTATTGTTATTTTGTGAATATCTTTATGATGATCAGGTTGAGTAAATTTACCCATTTGTTTTAGATAGGGATTTTTATTGAAATTCAAAATATTGTTTTCTACAAGAATTCGGTGAAATATATGAAGCTAAAGAAAATTTTGAACTGGCTTTGGAATAGTTTGAGTGAGTTGCAGAGCTCTATTGAGGTGGAGAAGTTACTAGTACAACTAACCAGTGCCAACCTAAAGTTGCACAGTATGTAGCTCAACTTGAGCAGTAAGTTAATATGAAAGAGAATATTTGTAAAAGTTTTTTGGGATCACATATTTTCACTTTTGGGCTATCAAATGACCACAGTGTAGTGGCTACATATAATTGGATTTTTTTTTGGGGTTTGATTTGCAGATTTATTATTTTCAGTTCATGTGTAGAGACTTGTGGATTTGCTTGTTAAATCTAATATTGTTTGCTTGTAGGAAAATTTTGCTTTCACCCTATTGATTATCTTAAAGGAAGAATTCAACTCTTTCCAAAATTGTATCAAAATCTTGAAAGGTTGTGCTATGTTCAAAGACGATTTCGAAATCCTGTCATTCATCAATAAAAAAGTACATGATTTAGTGGATTGTTACAATGAAAGGTTATCAGCCTTTGAGAGGACTAGACACAAGCACACAAGAAGAAGAAAGTTCCCACTCTGAAGCAAAATTGTCTAGTCCAGACAATTGAGTCAACTCTTTGTCAAGCTACCTTGCCATGCTTGAAAGAGTTATGCCGGTAATTGAGTATATTCCACCGGGTTTTAGGAAAATATTAACATTTTCTCTTTCCTAGAAATGAATCTCATGACTAAAAAATGATGCTCATGATCGCCATAGGTGAATTTTTAATTGTTTTAAGATCAACGGCCTAGATTCAAAGTCGGGTTATTAAGTTATCAACTCACTAGCACAAGGAGTTCTTGACTCATTAATTTTGCATGCTCAAAATTGTCTATTTGATGCAGGTTGATCGCTATTCATTTGCACCATCTTTCTAGTCTGCAGTGAATGTAAGGTATAGTGTGAAGAAGAGTGAGAGGTTGTTTGTTTTTCTTGAGTTTAATATTGAGTGTTCTTGTCCTGAGTAAGTTGGTTTTAAATTCAAGGGTTCTCTAGTATGGTTAGGAATTTATGCGCTAGATTGGTTACACTTGTCTAGATTTGTAGGTGTGTCTCCTTGTACCTTTGTCTTAAATTTTTAAATTATTCTTGTTCTAGGGATGAGGAAAACTAGTGTGACAATTTAGCCTGTTAGAAGTTCCAGCCAACTCAATGTATTTGAGTGTCATGAGGATATATCTAAGAAAGAGGCCCAAGATTCTCCTAAGGCTTCAAAGGTTAAAAGGAGGGCTAGAGGTCATAAGAATAAATCAATTGTGCAAAGTACGTACAAGTTGAGAAATAGGACCATTCTGAGAGAAATGGTCAAGTTCAAAGGCAAGGAACTAGGTCAGCTAGTGAAGAAGGCTAGGGAAAAATATAAAAGTCATATGGCCTACTTGGGCAAACACAATTCTCCTATTTTTCTCTCTAATACTCATTCAAACACCGACTCTAGATATGGCTAGTACCTTCTTTCTCTGGTGCCATATAGGAGCTCTGATGACAACGTGGTGATGGTCCCTCCAATTTCATCGAGGATAAGGAGTAGTCAGGCATTCTCAAATGTCGACAACTTTGAATAGGGTCACCTCCTTATTTTTTTTTAATGACACCATGGTATTTGCATAGGAGGTATTTTTTTCAACATGTATGTGGTTTGTCTTTTCCTTTTCCATGCTGATGTGGAATTCCTCTAGCTGATATGATATGGAATCCTTTTTGTTCAACATGGACACGGTGACAATGACTAATGGTATCCTGCACATGTGTTTTGTTTTTTGTCCTCCCTTATTCCCAAATGATTGCATAAAAATCACCTAGGGAGTTCTTCAAGGAATCAGTTGAAATTAGGTTTTTGAAATGAAATGAAATTGAAGTTTTAACTTAGTCAGATACTTGTTGCTCCCCCGTTTATAAAGTGGATTGCATGGCTGATAAAAGCGAGTTCAAAATTTTTGAGTCCAATATAGGTCAAGGTGAAGGCTATGCTCTTGGAGCAAATAGAATGTAAATAGATACATTAGCAAATATATCTTAAGGTAATCTAGGGTGAAATTTGTACTATATTAAGATCTCAAATATGGTTTTACAAAGTAATATCAGCAATGAAAAGAATATTAGTTCTAAAATATTGATCTTCTATGTATTCAGTTCAATGAGTTGATTAAATTATAAAATGAGGCCATTAGTTTGTGGGAAATGGATATAGGATTTGGTAAGGAATCAATATTTTAAAACATAGTGAGTTAGATGCTACAAAGTGACATGCTAATAGTCCATTAATTTCTGATGTTCAATCATAATTGTATTACTAATTTGCTACAAGTTATGACTCCATTATTCCCTCAGATAGGGAACTGGTTGTTTTATTTTTTATCTCATGGTTGTCTAAGCTAGTAATTAATTTGGCTGAGGATTTGAAATGGAAATTAATTATTAAATATACTTTAAATTACACTGCACCAACCTTCAAGTATCAGTGTATTCCCTAAAACAAATAGCAATTTCATAACAGGTTTCTCAAGCCTTAGATGATGTTGGTTTCTTAAGGAATACATTTGTGAGGAAATGCTCTTGATTAAGTTGAAATATTATGAGCATAAGTAGGATTATCCTCCTAGATCTCACAAAGCTCGAAGAGAAGAACTGAAGTTCTGAATGCTTCACTTAATTGTTGGTCAATCCTCAACCTTGCTAATAATTGAGTTCTAGCATATTCATAGGTAAGGATTGAGATTAAGTTTGGTTCTTAAAAAATAACCAATAGAAATGGTGACTCTGTCGGGGAACTACTTGGGAAAATATTTTCAATCCAATAGCTTTCCTTGATAGATTCATAGAGGTTCTAAATACAAAGTTCTCACTAATAGTGAGTGGCAACTCCAAAGAACTTTGTACACTTAAGAAAAAGAGAGGGTGAAAGATGAAGAATCTCAAAATGGAATCAACTAATGGAAGTGCCTTCATATGGTTGAAGTTTCATCCTCTACAAAGGAAAAAAACAACTCTATGCGAAGAACCTGATACAATGTGATATCCGCAAATATATCTAGGTATTTTTCCTTTTTTTTACTTGAAAGAAGAATTAATTGTGTATAAGAGCCATTTTAGAGATATGGAAGAAATACTTTATTCCTAATTCAATGAGTTCAAGCACTAAGGAATGGAATAGTTATGGTCATATTGCATACATCTGAGTTAAATTTTGTAAGAACTTGAATGAAATGTAAGAAGTATTCTTACTTTTGTAATATGCCTTTCAAAGATTGTAAAGGCATAAACTACACTTGAGTTGTGCATTTACCATAGGGTTAGTATTTGAAGAATGAATAGAGATAAAAATGAGATGTATTGTTCCCCTTTCTTCTCTGGTTAAATGTCAAATAAAAATATTCCAGTCATGCATCTCCTAGAATACCCACAAAGGAAGTTCTCTATTGAGAGATATAAATCTTTAAGATTTGGAGATATCATAGTTTTCCCTAACAAGATTCCTGATGGTATTAGGAAACATTTTCCAAATTTTGCAAGGAAAAAATCTGATTCAACTTCTAAGCACTTAAATGCATTCATAGATGTGATGGGTGATTTTGAAATAAATCATGAGGATGTTGTCATGAAGTTGTTTGCTCAATCATTAAAAGAAGATGCCCAAGACTAGTACTCATATTTAACAGAAGGTTCTATAGTTTCATGGAATGCCTTTATGATAGAATTTATAGAACAATTTGATGAAAGGATTAGTCCAAATGCGGTAAGAAGAAGATTTAGGGAAATCAAACAAGAGGAAGAAGATTTAGTCTCTTCTTCTAATCTCAGATTCATGAGAGTAGTAAATGATATTCCTGAGTATTTAAGGCCTAGTGATGTAGAATGTTTATGTACATATCTACGTACTTTTGACAATAAAATGAGTTATTTGATAAGGGATAAAGAACCTACAACATTGTAGCAGGCGTATTGTATTGCTATGGATATAAAAAATACTATTAAATACTCAATGATGAAAGGGTATATGGATGCAAGTGTTTTTCCTCCTGGTACACATTATAAAGATGAAGTAAATATGAATGAAAAGGATGATCAATATAATGGTAATATGGATGATTCATTTTTTTCATCCTCACAACTTATTAATCTTGACCAAAATCAAGACAACTTTCAACAGTGTTCAGATAATAATGATCAAGAATTGATAATTAAAAAATTATCTAGTATGAAAAAGAGTAAAGAGGAATCACCATATGAATTACTAGCATGGTTTTTAGATTCCTTGTTAGAAATCCCTAAGAAGATAAGACCTGAGAATTCAATCTACATTGATTTTTTTGTGACATTTATGAACTAGGGCTTAGTACCTTGCATCAAGAATTAAAACCTCAGGACTTTGATCAAATATTGATTCAATCAGAATTGTTGAGGAAGCAAAGCATGATTATGAACAAACAGTAAGGTTTCAAAATGACAAGAATGATAATCTTAAAAATGGAAATTGTGATGGTGTAACATGCTATCATCACTGCCCAACTTTTTTGGCCATTTGATAGGCCTGTGCCATCTAGATTTGAGTCATTGTGATGCATTGAAGATGTTTCCAAATTCATGTAAGAAGCTCACACTCTGCAACATCTTCATTTAAATAATTGTAAGGATCTCACCTTACAATTAGACATCCTGTAAAACATGACCGAGCTCAAGTATTTGAATCTTGATTGTTGCAGACAATTGGAGTTTCCCCGTCACTATTGGTAGGTAGAGGTGCAGCGACATAGAGTCACTGTTGTGACAGGATGGAAAAAAGAGACAAAACAAATAGAAAACGCACAAAGACAAAACACCAGAAAATATGACAAACATAAATTAAATTTTCATATATTCCTCATTTACTTTCAAAAATACAAAAACAATAGAGCATATTCTCTTTTTTAGACAATAAAATAAAACTTAAATTTTTGGACAAATGTCTAATACGAGGGTGCTACACTCACACCTCAACAACTATAACTAGCTACAATCGTATAGCTAACACTATCACTGCACTACGTTTGATAAACATTATCTTTATGTTGTTGTCTCCTTTCCTTCTACTAAAAAATTCTTCTGTTGTTGTAGGTTCAAGACTCCAATACAAAAAACTAACACTATTCTCACGAATACATTCTTTTTGTTTGTATTAGCAAGCTAAAAAATGAGCATTACATTTCAAAATTCAAATTTACCTAACTTCATTTATTTCTACAGGTGACAAGTTGATGTTGGTTGTTGCAATTCAAATACAACTACAAGAAGATTATGTGGGGCAGGGGAGAAGTTCTGCTACTGCAGATCCTCTAACAAGGATTAATAAATATTTCCAACACCCCCCTTTAATCCAAAGTTAGATTTCATTTTACAATTTCCTTTTGGAGTTGATCTCCAAAGCTATCCACCATGCCAAGCCTATCTCTTAGGCATTCAAAACTTTCTTTCAGTAAGCCTTGGTGAAGATATTGGTGAGCTGTTGCTCGGATTTGCAATATTGTAATTCTATCTCACCTTGTTCTACCAATTCGTTTATGAAATGATATCTGATCTCAATATGTTTGATTCATCCATGGAAGACTAGATTCATTTTCAAAGCTATTGAGGACACATTGTCACAATGAATGATTTTTTTTTCTTCTTGCTATTGTTGTAAATTTGCAAGGATCCTCCTCAACCAAATAGCCTGACATGATGTTGCATTTGCTGCTATGTGCTCAACTTCTCTTGTGCTAAGAGAGACAATGGGAATCTTCTTGGATTCCCATGAGATTGTACCCAATCCCATGTTGAATACATACACTGATGTGCTATTTCTATCATCCACATTTCCTGCCCAATCACTATTTATGAAACCTTCATTAATATCGGCGAAGTACATAAGACCGATATTTTTTAGAGTGAATATTAATGAAGGTTGAGATTTCATCTCGGGGATGTTGAAATCGCCGATGAGGCCAATGAAGGATGAGATGCATCCACGATAGGAAATGGCTATTGCATGAAGAGGCAACATGGTAGAATCCTAAGGACTTCACATAAAGCAAAAAGGAAAGTAGTGAGATGACTGGAGAACCATTGATGTGGTTTTGAAACAAGATTATCCATTGGACTAAGCTTCATTGCAGCAATAATTTTATCACTGATTGCACCCTAAAATTTGGGGAGGATCAGCAATGAGTGATAAAGTGTATAAGGCAATATTCTCTCTAAAAAATACTGGTCTTATGTACTATGCCGATATTAATGAAGAAGTCAATTATGCATAATTCGTACAACTTGAGAAATAGAACCATTTCAGGATAAATGGTCAAGTTCAAAGGCAAGGAACTGGCTCATCTAGTAAAGAAGGCCAGGAAAAATGATAAAAGTCATAGGACCTACTTGGGAAAACACAATTCTCCTATTGTGCTCTCTAATACTCCTTTGGATGTTGACACTAACTCAGGATATGGCCAGTACCTTCTTTCTTTGGTGCCATATGGGAGTTTTGATGACGATGTGGTGATGATCCCTCCAATTTCATTGAGGACAAGGAGTGGTCGGGCATTCTCAGATGCCGACAACTTTGAATAGGATCATTTTTTATTGTTTTTTATGACACCATGGTTTTTTGCATAGGAGGTATTTGTTTCAACATGTCTGTGGTTTGTCTTTTGCTCTTCCATATTGACAAGGAAGTCCTCTGATTTATATGCTATGGAATATTTTTTGTTCAACATGGACGTGGTGAGAGTGACTAATGGTATCCTACACATGTGTTTTATTTTTTGTCCTCCCCTATTCCCAAATGATTGCATAAAAACCGCCTGGGGAGTTCTTCAAGGAATCAGCTGAAATTAGATTTTTGAAATGAAATGAAATTGAAATTGTAACTCAGTCGGATGCTTGTTGCTCCCCTATTTATAAAGGGGATTTCATGGTTGATAAAAGTGAGTTCAATTTTTTTGAGTCCAATAGATGTCAAGGTGAATGCTATGTTCTGAGAGCAAATAGAATGTAAATAGATACATTAGCAAATATGTTTGAAGCTAATCTAGGGTGAAAGTTATACTATATGAAGATCTCAAATATGGTTTTACAAAGTACTATCAGCAATGAAAAGAATATTAGTTCTAAAATATTTATCTCCTATGTATCTTCCTTCTAAATTATGAATGAATTTGTTAAGTATAATTTCATTTGTCTTCTGTCATTTGCACCGAATGAATGGCATTTATTTTTGATTCAGTTCAATGAATTGATTAAATACTAAAATCAAGCCATTAGTTTGTGGGAAATGGATATAGGATTTGGTAAGGAAGCAATATTATAAAACATGGTGAGTTAGATTCTACAAAATGGCATGCTAATAGTCCATTAATTTTTGATATTCAATCATAATTGTATTATTGATTTGCTGCAAGTTATGAATCCATTATTCCCTCAGATAGGGAACTGGTTGTTTTATTAGTTTATTTCATGGTTGATTGAGCTAGTAATGAATTTGGTCGAGGATTTGAAATGGAAATGAATTCTTAAATATACTTTAAATTGTACTGCACCAACCTTCAAGTATCAGTGTATTCTCTTAAACAAATATCAATTTCATAAGAGGTCTGCCAAGTCATAGATGATGTTGGTTTCTTAAGGAAAACATCTAGGAGGAAATGCTCTTGACTAAGTTGAGATATTATGACCATAAGTAGGATTACCCTCCTAGTCTCACAGAGCCCGAAGAGAAGAAGTGAAGTTATGAATGCTTCACTTAAGTGTTGGCCAATCCTCAACCTTGTTGATAATTGAGTTTTGACAGATTCATAGGTAAGGATTGAGATTAAGTTTGGTTCTTAAAAAATAACCAACAAACATCTCCTTAAATATTTTGGGTATAAATTCAATGATCAACCATTCGACAATATAGAGAAAGGAAAGATTATTCTCTTTAATTATTTAAGATCTCTTCCTATATTTGTCATTTTGGATAATATAAATCATATGGATCAAATAGAAGCTTTATTGTCAGAAAAGGCCAGCCTTGCATCTAGGATTTTGGTCATTGTTACAACATGAGACAAGGAAGTCCTCAAAGGTTGGGGTATCTCTTGCATTTATGAAATGAATTCAATGAATCAGTCTCATGCCAAGCAATGCTAAGCAACTTTTTTGCTGGCATACATTTTTACAATCTTCTCCATTATTGGGATTCAAGAATCTTGTTGAAGAATTTGTAAGTGCTAGTCATGGGTTACCTTTGTCTTTAAAGGTATTTGGAGCTCAAATTTATGGTTTCTCTAATAAAGATTTATGGAAGGATCTATTACATTAAATTTCAAGAATATTTCCCCAAGATATTATAAATAGGTTGACAATAGGCTATGATTCTTTGGTGCAGAACTAATGAGTGCCATTATAGTATGGGAAGCATCAAGTAGGAGTGGTTTGTGGGGTTGGTAGAGGCTTGAAAATAGGTGTCTTGTTGATCTTGTTGATGAAAATGAGATAAGAATGCATGACCACCTAAGAGATTTAGGAAGGGAAATTTCAAGTACTTCTCCACCTTATTGTTTATGGTCTCCAAATTAGTTTACAGTTATTAACAATAAAGAGGAGGTGAGGTTAAATAAGGTATTTTTTTTCTGCTAGAAAATTAGAAATCATGGCGTTGAAACTTTTTTTATAGTTTACCTTTTTGGTCAGTTCATATGTTTACCTTGTTACTCTTTCTTTTTTCTATCTAGATAAGAGGAATGATATTGAATGCAACAACTAATTGTGTTCACAAGTTTCATGGCTTGTTGTTGAAATCAAGATCTTTCCTTTATAGATTAAAAGTTATTGTGGTGGGAAAAAACTATGGGAGCTATTTAGACATTGCCAAATCATCAAGAGAGTTGGCATGGATTAGTTGCACCCGAATTGAGCATAGAGATTTTCCATCATGAACGACATTCAAAAATTTAAGATTTTTAGAACTTCATGACTACCTTGAGATAGTAGGCTTGTGGAAGGATGGAGTGGATGTAAGTATTTTCCTCTATGGTTCTCTACAATCTTTATTAAATATTCTTTCCAATATTTATGTGCCCCTTGATTTAATTCAAAATTGGTTGTAGGCTCTAATGCAATTAATACTGTTGATTATTTCTTCATTCTATCAATTTAAAGGGTTTCTAAAGTCCATAGGATATCTTCATAATTTGAAAAAGATATCCCTGTCTTACTATAAATTGAAGAGTCTGCCAAAGGAATTTTATCATCTTCAATCACTAGAGCACCAGCAGTTGCAATGGTGTAACATGCTATCATCACTGCCCAAATTTTTTGGCCATTTGACAGGCCTGCTCCATCTAGATTTGAGTCATTGTGATGCATTGAGGATGTTTCCAAATTCTTGTAAGAAGCTCACACTCCTATAGCATCTTCATTTAAATAATTGTACAGATCTCACCTTACAGTTAGACATCCTAGAAAACATGACCAAGCTCAAGGATTTGAATCTTGATTGTTGCAGATGATTGGAGTTGCCTTGTCACTATTGGCAGGTAGAGGTGCAACCACATAGAGTCACTATTGTGACAGGATGGAAAAAAGAGACAAAACAAATAGAAAACACACAACGACAAAAAAAATAAAATGACAGACATAAATTAAATTTTCATATGTTCCTGATTTTCTTTCAAAATACAAAAACTATAGAGTATATTATCTTTTTTAGACAAAAAAATTAAAATTAAAATTTTTGGACGTCCAATACGAGGGTGCTACACTCACACCTCAACAATTGTAACTAGCTACAATCCTATAGCTGACGTTGTCACTACCCTACGTCTAATAAACATTCTCTATGTGTTGTTTTCTCCTTGTCTTTTTCTAAAACATTCTTCTAATGTTGGACGTTCAACACTCCAATACAAAAAACTGACTAAAACTATTATCACGAAAACATTATTTTGTTTTTTTTAGCAAGCTAAAAAATGAGCGTTACATTTCAAATTTTAAATTTACCCAACTTCATTTATTGCTACAGGTTGCAAGTTTATGTTGGCTGTTGCAAGTCAAATACAACTGCAAGAAGATTATGTGGGGTAGGGTAGAAAGTCTGCTACTACAAATCCTCTAACAAGGATTAATAAATATTTCCAATACTCCCCCTTAATCCAAAGTTGGATTTCATTTTGTAATTTCCTTTTGGAGTTGATCTCCAAAGATATCCACCATGCCAAGCCTATCTCTTAGGTGTTCAAAACTATCTTTCGATGAGCCTTGGTGAAGATATCGATGAGCTGCTACTCAGATTTGTAATATTATAATTCTATCTCACCTTGTTCTACCAATTCCCTTATGAAATGTTATCGGATCTCAATATGTTTGATTCGTCCATGGTAGACTAGATTTTTTTTCAAAGCTATTGAGGACGCATTGTCACAATGAATGATTGTGTCGTCTTCTTTCTATTGTTGTAAATCTGCAAGGATCCTCCTCAACCAAATAGCCTGACATGTTGTTGCATTTGCTGCTATGTGCTCAAATTCTACTGTGCTGAGAGAGACAATGGGAAGCTTCTTGGATGCCCATAAGATTTCACCTGATCCCATGTTGAAGACATGCACTGATGTGCTCTTTCTATCATCCACATTTCCTTCCCAATCACTATTTGTGAAACCATCCAACTTAAATTCATTATATGCACTGGATACATGATGCCATAACCTGTTGTTCCATTGACATACCTCAAAATCCTCTTGCCTGCTTGTCAATGTGTGTCCTTAGGTTTCTCCATGAGCCTAGAAATCAAACTAACTGCATACATTAAATCAGGCCTAGTTGATATCAAATACATCAAACTTCCAACCATGCTCTTGTATAGGGTTGGGTTCACATCATTGTTGTTGTCATTCTTGCACAGTTTTAGAGCTATTGTTGTTGGTGTGGGGGAAGGTTTATTGTTATGAATTTTAAACCTTCTTAAAATCTATTAGCATAGTTAGTTTGTGAAATATAAATTCCATGCACTATTTTTTGAACTTCAATACCAAGAAAATACTTCAACAAACCCAAATCCATCATCTCAAATTCATTTTTCATCACCATTTTAAAATAAAAAATTATGTTTTCACTATTACCAGTAAAAATCAAATCATCTACATACAAAAAAACAATTGAGATATCACCTTGAGCTACTTTGATGTAGACTTTGGGCTCACTGCTGCTCTTGTTAAATCCATTGCTCAATAGGTAAGATTCTATTCCATTTTACCACACCGGATGTGCTTATTTCAGCCCATAAAGAGATTTTTGGAGCCTATACACCTTGTCCTCTTTCCCTAGGACTTCATAGACATGTGGTTGCTCCACATACACTTCCTCCTTTAGCACTCCATTTAAGAACTTGCTGAATTTACATCCATCTGAAACACTTTCCACTGATGTTATGTTGTAATTTTTAATACTCTTTGCACTGTTTCCAGCCTTGCAACTAGTGCATAAGTCTCATCATATTCTATTTCAAGTTTTTGTTTGTATCCTTTGACAACTAGCCTTGCTTTATGTCTTTCAATTTTTCCTTTAGCTGTACACTTGGTCTTATAGACCCACTTCACTCCAATCACTTGTTTACCCTTGGGTAAATTAACTAGCTCCCATGTTTCATTCCTCCTATAGCCTCCAATTCTTCATCCATGGCCTTACACCACTTTTCTTCTTTCACTGCTTCCTCAAAGTGTGTTGGATCACTATAGGAGAATAGTGAAAAATCCAAATTTTCATCAAAATCAACATGCCTTGTGTTGTCATAAATCTCCCTCACACTCTTTGTCTTATGTGGCATCAATGATGCAAGTGTAGGGTCAAAATTATCTTTCCAATTGCTACTACTTTGACCTCTAGAGCTATTGTATTGCTAACTGTCTGAGCTACTGCTCTGTTGTACTCTGGGGCTACTACTTTGTTGTCTTTGTTTAGAGTTGTTATTCTATTGAACACTGTCAGAGTTATTGTTCTGCTACACATTGTCGAGGCTATTGTTTTCTAATGCTATATGGTAGTTTCTTCCTGAGCTACTGCTCTCTTGAGCTCCCCCTATGTTGCTATCATCTAGAGCTTCTTCATCATCAAAGGGTATTGTGACTGAAATACCCATGGTGTCATCCACCGTTCCATCCCATGCTTCATTTTAAATAAACAAAACATCTCTATTGATCACTACCTTCTTGGTGATTAGATTGTAAAATTTATAGGCTATTGACTCTTCAATATCCTATGAAGATGCATTCTTCTCCTTTATCATCAAATTTTTTCCTCTTCTCTTTTGGCACGAATGCATATGCCACACACCCAAATATCCTTAAGTGCTCAACAATCCATTTATTATTTTTCCAAGTCTCTTGTGGAATTCTATCACGGAAAACTTTTGTGGGGCACCTACTCAATATATAGACTGTTGTTGCTACAAATTCACCCCAAAATATGTGTGACAACCCTTTTTCTTCCACCATACTCATTGTCATGTCTTGAATGGTCCTATTTTACCTCTCAACCACTCCATTTTCTTGTGGAGTGTACCTAGTTATGAATTGTTTATGAATTCCCTCATTCCTACAAAAACTCAAAAATTCTTTGGAGATGTACTCTCCCCCTCTATGTGTTCTAAGGGCTTTGATATAGTGACCACTCTCCTTTTCAACTGCTTCCTTAAACCACTTAAACTTTTCAAAGGCTTTCAATTTATTTTTCAAAAAATAGACCCATATTTTTCTGCTATAATCATCTATGAATGTCATGAAATATGTGTTTCTAGCTAAAGTGGGGGTTTTCATGGGTCTACACAAATCTGAGTGCACTCATTGAAGAGGTTCTCTTGCACTCCTAGAATACCCAGATTGAAATGGTTGTCTATGTTGTTTTCCTAAGATGCAAGCCTCACAGTTGGCATCAGGTTCTACAATAGATGGTAAACCCCTAACCATTCCTTTCCATAATAAAATCAAACTAGAAAAGCTTAAGTTCCCATACCTTAAATTCCAAATTTTGGATGGGTCTTTGATGACTATTTTGAATATAGACTGTTGTGAGTGTCAATGAACATTGTTGTTGTTGTCTTGCTGTTGTCTCTATCACAAATACTATGTGCATTTTAAGATGAAACAATCTATTTCTTGTCATCTACATGACTACCATCACTCTCTTGCTACCTCTATCAAATATCTTGCACTCTCCATTCTCCATCAATATTTTGTAACCATTTTGGACCATTTTCTAATGCTCAAAATATTATGCTTTATGTCAAGGGAATAATAGACATCTTGGATTTTCTGCATCTCACCATTCTTTTTTTGGATGTTGACTACACCTTTTCCAATGATGGGAACCTTCTCATCATTTCCCATTTTGATTACATTTTTTATATTGCTATCAATGGAGGCAAAAAAGTTAGTTACCACTCATGTGGTTGTTGCATCCACCATCCAAGTACTATATTGTATCGTCACAAAGTTGCACCCCTTGCAATTTCTCATACATTCTTGCATTTGCTTTAGTGTCCACTCCCTTAGAATTTGTGTAGGATCATTTTAAGCCCCTACATCAGCCTCTTTTCCCTTCTCAGGATGCTCCAACACCTCTTTTCAGTAGCTAGCCTTCACACAATAGCTTTACATCGAACTTTGTCACTTTCCCATTCACATCATTTTGTAGTGTGACATGTCTAGACACTAGTGTGTTGCATAGATATTGCACACCGCGCTAGTGTCCTGCGATGTTTCAATGCTCAAATGACCACCTCCATGCATTTTTTCCATTTGTCAATGATTTTTTTGGTGGTAATGGTTGGGAGCACCCAAAAATGGCTCAAGAAGCTTCTTCTCTCTTCTTAAAAGCAGTCTTTTCACTCCATTTTCATCTTCTAACTTTTCTAACTTCTTCTAGCTCCATTACTTGCTACAATAACACTCTCCAAAGCTTTCACAACTCCTTTTGCAACACACTCTTGGCTCTTGCAGCTATCTTTCTTTCCCTATTTGTAACTCCTTTGGCTCGTGCAACTTCATCTTCCTTGCTTCATGCTTGTGAGCATCTTAGGATTTCATATCTCCTCTCTCTTGCATTCTTACTTCATGATATGGGTTATCCTTCATAAGCAGGGTTTCCTTTTATCACACACTTACTTGGTAGTGTAGGTTCTACTCCTGAGTGGGTTTTGCTTTCACCACACGCTTTTTCCATTTTGGTTCATCTCTCTCTTTTTCTCTTCCGTTGTCCATGGAGGTGGGAACACCAAAATGGGGTTTTGACTGAGGCAAACCCCTATACATCCCCAACATCCTCTCCAGATATCACACATGCAGGTTTTGAAGACATTCATCTTGCTAGAGGCTTCATTGCTTGCATGGTTGTGAGCTCTTTCTTTCTCCTCTTTAGCTTTATCATTTACTTTTCTTTAGCTTCATTTCTATCACTTTCTATTACTTTATCATGTACTGTAAATTCTCAATAACTAGAGAAGTAGTCATGTAGGAATTCTCTATGATATTCTCACTTTCTGGTCTATACAAGACACTAGCGCACCTTTGAGATGCTAGCGTGTTGTGTTGTCATCCTTTTCCCTAGAGCTTGTCAAATTTTCTAGAGAATATTTGTCACCTACTCTTTTAGATTCTAAAACTTTCACTATTGTTCCTGAGGTAGATTGGGTAGTTCGCCCCATGAAGCTCTCTGAATGAAGAGAACTCGTGAGTAGCGAATCCCCCTATTCTAAATTTTGGTGAACTTGACATGAAGAGAAAATCTTCTAAAAAACTAGGAATTTATTTACCCCTACTTAGCGGTGTCATAACTTTTGACTAGTTTAATCCCTAAAATACAAGTGTCTTCGACAGTCAAATTTTAGGGACCGATGCAAGTTACGACCTCAAGTTCCCCTCTGAAGACCTTTGAAAACATGAATTACTAGAATGTAGAAAATACCAAAAAAATCATAATGAATTTAAATCTTCTTTTATTAGCTCAGTATCTAGTTTTGTTCAAAATTTTAATGATCTTCCATTTCATGCATGTGATAATGACTTGGCTTTTCCCATGTCACTTGTTGTCTTTGATCCTTCTCATGAGATTCCTTCTATTTTGTAGGATATCTTGTTACAAGAAGATGAAATCATTGATACCTTTCTCAATGTTACTCTACCTTCTATTCATTCCAATGCAGTCTCTTCTAGGGATGATGCATCTGTGAATGATGAACCTCCTTCCACATATGATTCTCCCTAGATTGATGTTGAGAATTTTTCTTCAAATAATTATTTCACATTTGATCCTATTTGGATTGATGTTGAGAATATGTATTCGAATAATTGTTAGACTAGCTGTGATGATTCTGTAAATGTAATCTATGTCTATGCTACCCCTCAAAGGCCTAAGAGACTGGTTATTTACACGACTCTAGCTAGTCTTTCTTCTAAAAGGATTTTTTCTATTGATGGTGTTCCATTTGATGGTGGTTCTCCTGATCTTCCTAAGGCTCCCTCTTATAGAGCAGTAGACCATACTTATGAGAATAAAATGAGTAAACAACCAAACTTTCCTCAAGCACCTAAAACTACAACTAAAGTGTTGGAAAGAGACACTACACAAGTCATCTTGTGTTGTCATTGATGGCAACCCTAGTCAGTAATCCCATCCACACTTTAGTATTTTCTTGTACCGGAAGACAGATTGACAATATGTGTTAACTATCTAAGCTAAAACAGGGCATCCGACAAAATTGTGTAGATTGATTCATATGTAATTTTTTGTTATCATTTTGTGTTGTGGATCTTAGGGAACCTATTTTGATGTATGAACTATGTTATCTTTGAATCATAGGGCCTTGTATTGATTGGTGTACAAGTTAGAAGATCCAGTTTGATGAGTTTTAGTCTAACAATGTAGAAAGGCTGACAAGGTGAGTGTAGTGTGTTGCAGATATTCAAGGCGTAATTGTTTTAAGGTGTTTCATGTTTGAGACATGTTTTTTGGGTCCTCACTATTTTTTGGCCAACATTGGTTAGTTCACATCGATAATTATTTATGAATTGAGCCGACAATTTGTACATGCTTATATTTTGTTTAAGTTGACATATGGTTGATGTAATCTCTTGATGTAGATATATATAATCGATTATTCATTTTATTTTGATGTGTGTTGCGATATGATGCAAAATTCAAAAGGAATATAGATAATTTGTGCGTAGTTTCACTTGTGCAGAACAAAGATTGGTGATTTGAATTAAAGAAGACAGAGTTTAAAAAGTAGTATCAAACAGAGTGTGAAGAATGTTGTTATGTGCTTAACCAAAACTTTACTTAGGCATTAGCAGATGCTATCTCATAGTTCATCCACTCTAGTTGTCTATATTTGACTATAAGACATTGAGTCTTCTTTTGGGCAGTAAGCCTTTTCCTATTTGAGCAGTGAGCTCTAGGTAGTGTGCCTGAATACATGTGCATTCCCATTTGTAGACAGTTATTTTGAGTATACTCATATTGTAGACTAGCCTCCACCATGGTTTTTCCCCTAACAGGGTTTCCGCATAAAAATCCTTGTGTTATGGTGTTGTGGTTGTTTTCCTTGTGTTCTTGCATTTTTATTTTGGTTCAATGCTATAAGTAGTTTAAATATCAAGTTAATAAAGTTAAATTTTGCAAAACATTGATTCACCCCCCTCTCAATGTTCCTTGATTCCAACATAAAGCACCTAGTGGTTACAATCTTGTCGAGCAACCTCGGGTTCCTCTAGATAATATCTCACTATGGGACTTGCTTCAATCCACTCTGGTTTATCAAGGTATGCTTTAGGAAGCCTTGCAAATGATCCTCTTGCCCTCTTCCGCTAGATCGACGAATGCTAATGTGTTGATGGCATATATTCATATGGATTCGTTGAATATTATGTTCTATCCGCAGGAACTCCTGTCTCTGGAAGTATAAAAGAAAGTGGACCCTTTAATGATCATAGTCAACATTAATAAAATTGGTATTCTAGACGTACTCTCATTGACACTGGTTCGATGCTCAATGTATGTAGCATCAATAGATTTCCTAAGATTAATATTGACTCATCTTCTCTTAATGCTTCTTCTATTGTTATTCATGGGTTCGATAATGTTGGTCGATAAGCCCTAGGTTCGATAATGTTGGTCGATAAGCCCTAGGCACGATAGTCTTGCCTTTGAGGTTGAGACACGTTACCGTACCTACCCTTGTATATGTTGTGTTAGAAAAGATACCATATAACCTTCTTCTTGGTAGACCATGGATTCATGTTGTGGGTGTAGTCCTGTCTACCTTGCATAAATCTCTTAAGTTCATTTGTAACAATCAAGTAGTCACAGTCAAAGTTGACCCTGAGGCTATGCACTTATGTAAGATGGCAGTTGTCAATTAGGCTTCGATTGTTCCTACTCTTATTCCTTCAGTCCCTTCTAGTGTGTTGATGTTTACTCTAGCAGTACCTACTATAAAGGATACTCTTGAGTTAAATGTCCCTAAGGAAAACCCTTTTGAAGCAAGAAATTCTAAGGTTGTTCCTTCTCAAAAGAATGCATATCTTGGTGATGATTGGGGTTCTCTAGAATTTACAAATTCCTTAATTCATGAATATAAAGTTGACCCAATCCACCTAGACCCTCCAGTAACATCATCCAAACCCATTATCAAAGATGGTCATTCATTTGTATTGCAGGGTAAGGTGAATGCAAATTGTAATGTGCTTGGTGTTGATCCTCCTTCTGAGGAAGACGATCACACTTCCATTAAGGAGGTTGATGTTGGTAGTCCTATCAAGGAGGATGATGGTGATCTCGTATAGGAGTATGATCCCCTTTGCTGGAATAATACTCTCCATGTAGATCCTCCATTATCTGTTACCTTTGTATCTTCTTCTAAGTAGTCAAACTTTTCTCCACAAGAGAAAGGCTTGTTACCTGCTCCTCACCCTTTATCCAAGCAAGAGCATATTTTGTTGTGGCTTCTAAAAGTTCACTTAAGCACTCTTCCTTCTCTTACACGCAAGAAATCTCATAAAAATGATGAAGCAAAACATTCTTTTTGTGCATACCATCGAGTGCTTGGCCATTCCACTAGCAAATGTAAGGCCTTGAAGGATAAAATGCAACAAATTCATGAATCAGGTTCCATCAAACTCCCATTTGATTGACGTGCTACCTTTTCTTCACATGACAAGTGCTATCAAGGATAACCTCTATCTTGTTCTAAGTATTTTGCATGGTTCTCCCCTATATGTTGGGGGCAACTATAACTCATTTTGGAGATGTGTGTATTTATAAAGGACCCCCTTTCTTCTCTCTATCTTTCAATTGAAGCATACCTTCAGTGGACCCCATTTTTTTTTTCAAGGGTTCCCGAGGGAGCCCCTTTGAAAGATTTTTCTATGGCGTCTAGCTTGGGGCAGCTTGACTAGACCTATTTCATATCTTTGTGTCTAGCTTGGGGGTGGCCTAACTAGACCTATTTCATATATTTGTGTCTAGGTTGGAGGCAACCTGACTAGACCTATTTCATACAATCATGTCTAGCTTGGGGGTAGCCTAACTAGACCTATCTTTTATACGACTGTCCTACAATGTAACTTGTAGCAGCCACAAGATTCTCTAATTTCTCTTGCTCTGTAGGACAGAGAACCTATAGAGCTCTTTTACACTTGCATTTGGTGATACGGGTTTTCCTCCTCGAGTGAGGTTTGCTTTTATCACCTATATTTTGGTGATACGGGTTTTCCTCCTCGAGTAGGGATTACTTTTATCACCTCCATTTGGTGATATAGGTTTTCCTCCTCAAGTGGGGATTGCTTTTATCACCTCTATTTGGTGATATAGGTTTTCCTCCTCAAGAGGGGATTGATTTTATCACCTATGTTTTATGATACAGGTTTTCCTCCTCGAGCAGTGATTTCTCTTATCACTCTTGTATTCATCTCATTTTTATCTCTCTCTTCTCAACTTGTGTATACTGGATATGAGTATACAGCCTTCCTCTCTTCATTTTAGAATTCTTTTATGTTATTGTTTGGGGACGACGCATAGTACTAAGACAACCTTCTACATCGAGGTATCTTTAGTTTGCTAATTTAAATCCTTCAAATTGTTATCTTCTAATGTTGTTGTCTAGTGCAGGTCTTTCTTGTCTAATGCATCTGTTTTGTAGGTCTTTAGCTTGGGGCATGCTTTCGTAGTTCAAAGAGTTGTCTGCTTCCTCTATAGTATCCTTTTGGCATATGATGTTATTTTTGTTTAGTAGATTTCCTTTAGTGCGCATATTAATGTAGACTCATATGCCCGCTAAATAGGGGGAAAAATGTATAGTTGCAAAATTGTACCCATTACAATTTTGCATACATTCTTGCCTCTTTAGTGTCCACTCCCTTAGAATTTGTGTAGTCTCATTTTAAGCCCCTGCGTCAACATCTTTCCCCTTCTCAAGATGCTCCAACACCCTTTTCAGTAGCTACCCTTTGTACATCATGTTTACATTGAACTTTGTCACTTTCCCGTTTGTGTCATTTTGTAGTGTGACATGTCCAGATGCTAGTGTGTCAAACGACTGCCTCCATGAATTTTTTCCACTTGTTATCAACTTTTGTTAGTGGTAATAGTTGGGAGAGCCCGAAAATGGCTCAAGAAGCTTCTTCTCTCTTCTTAAAAGTTGTATTTTCACTCCATTTGCATCTTCTAACTTTTCTAACTTCTTCTAGCTCCATTATTCCAACTTCTAGCTTCACTCCTAACTTCTCTTCTTCTCCCATCTTGTTCTTGCTTGCACAAATCCATTTCTTACTACAACAACATTCTCCAAAGCTTTCACAACTCCTTTTGCAACACACTCTCAACTCTTGCAACTATCTTTCTTTGCCTCTTTGGTACTCCTTTGGCTCTTGCAACTTCATCTCCCTTGCTTCATGCTTGTGAGCATCTTGGGATTTCATATCTCCTCTCTCTTGCATTCTTACTTCGTGATATGGGTTCTCCTCCCTGAGCAGGGTTTGCTTTTATCACACGCTTACTTGGTGGTGCGGGTTCTACTCTTGAGTGGGTTTTGCTTTCACTATACGCTTTTTCCATTTCAGTTCATCTCTCTCTCTCTCTTTCTCTCTGGTTGTCCATGGAGGTGGGAACACCAAAATGGGGGTTTGACTGAGGCAAACCCCTATACATCCCTAACATCATCTCCAAACATCACGCATGAAGGTTTTGAAGAAATTCATCTTGCTAGAGGATTCATCGCTTGCATGGTTGTGATCACTTTCTTTCTCCTCTTTATCTTTATCATTTACTTTGCTTTATCTTCATTTCTATCACTTTCTATTACTTTATTGCATTTTGTAACAATAATCAAAGGATAAGTCATTTAGACATTCTCTATGATATTCTCACTTTCTGGTCTGTATGAGACACCGGCGCACCTCTAAGATGCCAATGTGTTGTGCTATCATCCCTATTCTATGTTGTTGTCCTTTGGCTGAGAGCTTGTCAGTTTGTCCAAAGAATCTTTGTAACCTACTCTTTCAAATTCTAAAACTTTCGCTATTGTTCCTGAGGTGGATTAGGGCAATTTTCCCCATGAGGCTCTCTGAATGAAGAAAACTTGTGAGTAGTGAATCCCCCTATTCTTCACATACTTCATCATTGTTGCAC
Organism: Sequoia sempervirens; assembly: GCA_007258455.2. Classification (NCBI taxonomy): domain Eukaryota; kingdom Viridiplantae; phylum Streptophyta; class Pinopsida; order Cupressales; family Cupressaceae; genus Sequoia; species Sequoia sempervirens. The sequence continues at coordinate 79,050 of VDFB02324909.1, forward strand.
TCAACAAGGTTACAAACTATGACTACAATGGATTGTTTGTCATTTTCAGCCTTGTTCTCATTTGCTACATTTACATTTTGGCCTCCATAGTCACACTGTTTCTTCCTACACTCACTAGCATTATGTCCATACCTATGGCAGTAATAACATTGGACATTGCTCTTGTCATACTTCTAATTTGAATTGCTATTCTTTTTCTACCTCTGGTTTGTTGACTGTGAGTTGCTCAGCTCCTCTTTGTTGTCAAAACCTCCTCTTCTAGAATTGCTTCTACCTCTGCCTCTTTGACCTCTACCTCTAATGTTTCTTCCTCTTCCCAGGCCTCTTGCATTAGTTGGAGCTTTGAATGCTTGCTCTAGGGAAGGAGCAAATTTTTTCAACCACTGCTCATGGGTTTTTAGTGAACCCATCAACTCATCTACAGTCATCTTGGAAAAAAAAATTCCTCTTCAATGGTAATGACTATAGGATCAAACCTAGTAGGTAGACTTCTTAGGATTTTCTCAATAATTCTTTTTTCTTCCATTGTTTCTCCATTGACTCTCGGTTGATTTATCAAGGTTGGCACCTTAGTGTGAAAATCTGAGATAAACTCACTATCCTTCATTTGTAAGGTCTTAAAATCTCTTCTTAAGAGTTGCAGCTTAACCAATCTAACTTTACCAATCCTCTTATAACTATTTTGCAATATTTCCCAAGCTCATTTTGAGTAATTTGTTGCTGCAATATGTGGAAAAATAGTCTCTCTCAAGTCTTCCTTAATCAAACTGAGGGCTTTTGCATCTTTCATTCTTACTTCTTTCAACTGATTCTTTTGAGGATTTGAAGGGGCTACATAGGCTGTTGGTTCTATGATATCATTGAACCCATTGGTGACCAACTCCCATTGGTCATTTGCAATCAATATTGTTCTCATCTTCTTAGCCCATATGTCATAATTTTTTCCATCAAAGTTCGGTGGCTGATGCCAACCTTTGCTCTCACCTCTTTCCATTTTTCTCAAACTTGAGAAGACTTAATGCCTAGAAAACCTAGGTCTTTTCCTAAACACCCACAATAAACTAATTGCCCAAAAGAATAGGGCTTTGATACCACTTGTTAGCAGGTAGGGGTGCAGCCACACAAAGTCACTATTATGACATGATGGACATAAAAGACAAAACAGATAGAAAATGCTTAGAGACAACACAACAGAAAAACTATGACAAAAAAACAAATCATATATTCCTCATTTGCTTTCAAAATACAAAAACTACACAGTTATTCTCTGTTTTACACAACAAACTGAAACTTAAATTGTTTAGATAGATGTCCAATACAAGGATGCTACACTCACACCTCAAAAACTATAACTGGCTACAATCTTGTAGCTGACACTATCATTGTACTGCGTTTGATAAACATTCTCTCTATGTTTTGTTATCTCCTTGTCTTCTACTAAAACATTCTTCTGCTGCTACAGGTTCAACACTCCAATACAAAAACAAATAGAAAATGCACAGTGATAGCACAACAAAAAAAATATGACAGACAAAAATTAACTTTTCATATATTCCTCATTTTCTTTCAAAATACAAAAACTATAGAAAACATATATAAAATGCACACAAAAGAAAACTAGACAGAAGAGACAAAATAAACAAAAAATGCATAGAGACAACACAACAAAAAAAATATGATAGACAAAAATTAACTTTTGATATATTCCTCATTTGCTTTCAAAATACAAAAACTACAAAATATATTCTCTATTTTACACAACAAAATAAAACTTAAACTATTTGGATAGATGTCCAATACAAAGGTGATGCACTCATACCTCAACAATTTTAACTAGCTACAATCCTATAGCTGACATTGACACTGTCCTGCATCTAATAAACATTCTTTTGTGTTGTTGTTGTCTCCTTATCTTCTGCTTAAACATTATTTTGTTGTTGTAGGTTCAACACTCCAATACAAAAAATTGACTAACACTATTCTCATGAATACATTCTTTTTGTTTGTATTAGCAAGCTAAAAAATGAGCGCTACATTTCAAAATTCAAATTTAGCTAACTTCATTCATTGTTGCAGGCTATAGATTTACATTGGTTGTTGCAAGTCAAATACAGTTGTAGGAATATTACATGGGGTAAGGGAGAAAGTTTGTTGTTGTAGATCCTACGACAAGAATTAAAAATATTTCCATGTTCAGTCGCATCACAAATCAAGCTTTCTTGAGTGAGCTCTATTTAAGAAATACTAGGTTAAGGGAGCTCCCAATTAACATCGGTCAACTCAACAAGTTGAGAGTGATGGAGATAGGTCCATGTGAAGGGTATTTCCAAATGTAGTCTTTACCAGACTCTAGGGGAGTCTCAGTCTTTTGGAGCAATCGATGTTAAGAAATTTAGAAGTGCAATCTTCACCAAAATCAATGAAGCAACTAGTTAATCTTCAGTCTCTGGAAATTTCAAATATACCATTAAGTGGGCCATTTAATTTTTTCTAGAGAAATCTCAAAGAACTAAGTCTCTACATGACAAGAGTGTCAAAGATTTCAATTTCCAACAAATGTTGCTCAAGACATAAAAAAATTTGCACTTATAGAAATGACCATTTAATGAAGGTTGAAGCTCTACCTACAACAATGGAGGAAATCTTGGTAATCAATTATCCAAAGTTGGAGATGCTTCCAAGTTTTGATAAATTAGCTTCCCTGAAAGTATTTTCACTAGGGGGTGGCAACAAAGTTGAGACGATACAAGGCTTACAATACTGCACATCATTGGACATTGATAGGTATCTTCACCCAACATTCCACTTTCCTCACTGCATGAGAGTCCTAGATATATAATAGCATGACGAATATACAAATGAACAAAGTGGAGAAAGGAATGGTTGTGAGGGGCAAAAAAGAGAGCATGGTGGAGAGTTTCCATCGCTTATTCATGCTTCTAGCAAGTTGATATCATATAATACATTATATTTGCCCTTGTTAAATTGAATAATTTAATGCCAATTGTTAGATGGCTAATTTATTAATATTTAGTATTAAGTTTTGTATGCAAAATATTTTTATTTATTTTTAAAATGAAAACTTAAACACATTTTTTCTTAAATAATTTATAAATTATAGATGAATGCATATAATTTATATTAGTTTTAATTATAAAAAATATTTCTATTATATTTCTATTATATAATTATTAAAATATAGATATTTTTAATTTAAAATTTATTTATTTATTAAATTATTAGATTGTATATTATTTTTAATTTGAAAAATAAAATAAATAAATAAAAGATTTTAGTAATATCACAAGATTTTATAGAGTTTATTAGTAGAATTATTTGTATGTAAAATATTTGGAATGGCGAAATTTAGATACCTATGCTATTATTCATTTAGTTTTGTGTTCATTTAAGGAAATGTCTTAATACATCAATATGGTGACAAATGATGTTATCTTGTGTAAAGTTGGGTTCACTTACCTAGTCTTTATCTTATTATATATAAACATTTCTACACTTAGTAGTTACCTTATCGATATGTCCACACATCCCTATATATTAACCATGCCTATTTGATTATCACACTCATGCACACACTTTTATAAACACATAATTGTTTTACATTCTAATTTGACCTATCATTTGCTCCAAGATATGTTTGTAATCACAAGGATGTCCTTGCATTTGTGAACTCGTCCCTCTCTAAACCAAATTCAAATTTTCAAAATTTTATTTATAAATACATTCTACCCTTCCTTATTAACTTGACCAAGCACATATTTGTGTGATTTAATTTCATGTGTTGATGGTTAAAGAAATTTATTGTATTTAATTTAATAACCAAAGATTCCCACACATTCAAGTGTTATCTCTAGAACATTTAAAGATCAATTAATAGTGAAAAACTTAGGTTTTATGCACTAAAAAGAGTAAAAAAAATTACATCTTAGGCATTTGATTATTGTCTATGATCTTTGTAAACTTTTGAATGGGTTTATCTAGGTGAATGCTCTTTTTTTACCTCAAAGAAACCTATCAAATGCATTTGAAAACAACAACAATCCCAAAGTTGATAAGAAGAATAGGACAAAGTAATATCAATAGAGTGGACAATAGAGCCACTTGTAACATTGGGAAGTATTGCACATTTCCCTTTTGTACATGGGAGATATGCATGTTTCCCTTTATCACATTGACAAATCTCACAGACCTTTTACCTTTATTATATTTGGAAAAATGATATGTTGTATTTTTTATTTCATTGGGAGGTTATCAAGTCTTCCCATTTGGAACCCTAGTGCTTCCTCTTTATATATCATGTCTTCCCATTTAGAGCTCTTCCTCCCTCACTCAAGGCTACACATCAAAAAATTCTTGGAAATTGTTTTCTAAAAGGAAAGATCTAGGCGCAAGTAAGTTGCAATAAGAGAGGGAGAGAATTTTTTCTAAAAGGAAAGGTCTAGGTGCTAGTAAGTTCCAATAAGAGAGAGGGGGGGGAGATATAGAGGAAGGGAGGGGGAGAGAGGGATACAAAGAGATAGAGGTAGAGAAAGGGAGAGGGAGAAGAAGAGGGGGGAATAGGAATATATATGTAAAGAGAGAGGGGGGAGATATAGAGAGATAGATAGGGATATAGAGATAAAGATATAGAGGTAGAAATAGATATGAATAGAAAGAGATAAAGAGTGAAGGAGAAATTGGGAGATATAGATAAATAGAGAGATAGACATGTAGAACATGAGAGATGGAATAATAAGAGAGAGAGAGAAGTAGATATAATGAGATATACATAGAGAGAGAAAAGGAGAGATATGGAGATAGTGATGGAGGAAGCAAGAGTGAGATAGAAAGGTGGTAGATATAAGTAATAGAGAGAGGTTTAGAGAGAGAGAGGTAAATAGAGAGAGGGGAGATATAGAGAGCTAGAGAAAGAGGTAGGGAAGGAGAAACATGGAGTGTGTATGAGTGAGATATTAAGATAGAGATAGAGAAATATATAGAGAGAGAGGGGGGAGAGATAGGAATACAAAGAGGGAGGGATAAATATATAAATGTAACTTGAGAAAGATAAAGGGGTAAGAGAGATATGGAGATGAGAGGTAGAGGGAGATGTAAAGATAGAGAGAGAGAGGAGAGAGGGATATAAAGAGATAAATATAGAGAGAGGAAGAGAGGGAGATATGAAAGGAGAGAGGAAGAAGGAGAAATAGAAATAGAAAGGACAAAAAAAGAGAGAGGAAGATAATTGGAGAGGGAGAGATATAGTAGAGATATGGAGAAATAAAGAGATAGAGATAAGGAGAGGGAGAGATAGAAAGATATTTATAGAGATAAAAATGTAGGAGGACAAAGATGGAGGGGTAAATAGAGATATAGATATAGATGTTTAGGAAGAGGGAGTAGGAGAGATAAAGAGGGAGAGAGAAGGATGGGTAGAGAGAGAGGGATCTACATATAGAGATGAATATAGGAATGTAGAGGTAGAAATGAAAGGTAGAAGGAGAGAGAGATAAATAGATGGAGAGATAACTTGAGAGGTAGAGGGAGAGATAAAGATAGAGGGAGATAGAGAGGGAAAGATAAAGAGGAAGAGAGACAGTGTGTTGGTAATGGAGCATCTCCATATTCCTAATTTAGAGGGCTTGTTTCATCTATGTTTGCATCCTATTTCCTAACAGAGAGTGTGGGGTGGCTTTCCCCCCACTTTTTTTGCCAACAAGTCTAGGGGTAGCAATAGATTCAAGATTCCCCCTAGTGGGGTTTGGGGGCAACAAACACGAAGATAAAAAAAATCCTTGTAAAATAGTATAACAACTATGTATCATGAGATTTGGTTGTAATTGAGTGAAGAGATAGAGAGATAGAGGTAGATAAAGGGGGAGAGAGATAGGTAGAGGAGGAAGAGAGGGAGAGGGAGACTACTATTTTTCTTATGATAGGTATAACACAAGTGCATTATAATGTAATCACATTATAACACACTTGCCTTATAGCATGCTCACATTATAACACACTCATGTTAGTATGTCCCTATGTTTGTAGCATCCTTGGGTATTTGTAACCCTTAGGATTGGATTTAACAAGTCTTTCCTCCTTCCCAACCCCAAATATTTTATTTAACACTTCCCCCCACCCAAAGAAATGGACATTTTCTATTGGTTAATGGGCTAAGGAGTGTCATGGATTTCATAAAGAAATATATAGAGATTGTAAAGAAGGGTCTTGACCATGGAACTTATCAAGTTAAATGTTATTCCTTGAACCATCCATCAATGGTCCAATAGGAGGATTTAACATGGACAGACACTAACTAATTCAACTTTAAGGAAGGTTCTCATTTTATTACTTCTCCAACCCTTATGACCTTTGTACCATTCATTCATTTCCTTTTCTAAACTAGACTCAAATTGTTATAGTAGAAATTCATATATAGATAGATTATAAAGAGTGGCATGAATATGATCTAAAATTTGAGAAAACTTGATGAATTTAATGTATGAATAGGAATAATCTTTAGTTTCTTTGTGGACAACTAATCTATTTAATGATTTTCTTTGAGATAATAACATGTAGGTTGAATAATATTTTTTTATACACAGGTCTACTTTAATATTTAAAGGAAAAGAATAATATAATGAATTGAAAAAGTGTGTTTAGTAAAGTCAACAACTTTGAGGAATATGTGGGGACTTATAAATCCATTAGAAATAAAGACATTTATTTGATTATTGCTTGTATGAAGATGTAGACAAAAATATAAGTTTTTTCATAGGCATGGGGCGGAGTGTGCCGCCAAATTACTTAGGAAGGGATGATTATTCCCATATGGGTGTAACCCTACAACCAAGGGGAAATGGGATTTGAAAATTAGGTAAACTATAGGAGTTGGGAAGAATTGATGCCTAGGGATTGACAAATCTATTATGATTATCTTTAAGACAAAAAAATGTATTTTCAAAAATAGAGTGTGTTTTTTAAGATGTATTTTTTACCTTCAATGTTCTTTGTAATTAAATCATGTACATAAAATTATTTTCATTTCATGTCATTTTTTATTGTAAGAAGTTGTATGAGTACAAAAGTAAATTTTAAACCTACAATTTAATCACAATTCCCAAAATAGTTGTAGTTTAGAAGAATAGTGCACAATGGGATTCAAGTGATTTAGGAGTATGAAAGAACTATGTGATGCATGTAAAGCCCTATAAAGTTTAAATATCTAATAATAGTTAAAGAAATATTGAAGAGGAGAGGGTTTCTCATTGGAGGCTTAGAAAAGTGACAATATAGAAGAGGAGAATTATGAAGGCCCTAGTTAGTCTATCCTCTAAAAAAGGGAAGGAAAAATAGTTTGAAGTAATAATACCTTTCTTAATGACAAAGAAAATAAAATACTAGATGAATTTTCAAATTAATCATCTTCTAGTTGAGGAAGATAAAGGAAAACAAGTAGAAGAATACTTTTTTATGAACCTTTTATTGAATATTGTTGGGATCCTTTGTGGTTGCACAATAATGGTAGTGATGATAGTAGCTTGGAAGGAAAGATGGGTCCAATATCTTCTTGTACAAGTTATTACATATTGACAAGCACATATATTGCTTGATTGTGGACTTAATAGTGCATTTAAATTTAAAACAAAATTCTTGTGTTTTAAGGGTATAATGAAATCCAAACACAACTCTAGATCTAGATGACTATAAATGATTACAAAAGTTAGATGCAAACATACAAATTTAATGCATGATACAAAATATCAACTAAAATTCAATATAAATAATATGAAGAGATTAATATTAAATTAGCTATAATATATATCCTCAATATTTCAAATCCTATCAAGATTACAAAGAGAAAAGAACTATTTGATATCTTCTTATAATCCTCATAATAAAATAAATAATATTATAATTTATCTAATAGTACATTGTAATCAATGTAGCTGTTGTTTTTTTTATACTATAGGGGTGTCCCCACAACCTAGCCCAGTGGCCCATAAATGTAGTTGTTGTTACATAAACCCACACCAATATAAAGACAATTTTATACACCATTCAAGATGGCCTGTCACTGGCCTGGTGGTGAAAGCCATTTGCTGCCTTGCATTTCTCTCTCCACTCAATACTATCCAATAAATTTTGGTTATTGTTCTATCATTTCGTTAAATCCATCCCACTTTTTTGTAGAAATTCACATGTATATCCCAATAGTAATGTTGCACCAATGGCTTCCTCTTCCTTATCTCACCAAGAAATTGTAGAAAACCAACAAGAAAGGGAGAGATCGACTGCAATGTTAAAAAGCTATTATGTTTGGTTAAATTTATATTTGTTTATAAAGCTATTTTTTTAATTATAAGGGTAATTATTAAATATTCATCTATTATAAAAAAAAAGTTCAAAATATAAATTACTAATCATAAAAAATTAAATTAATATGATATTAGTCAATAACTATTTATGCTTCGTAAAAATTGTTCATACATTTAATCTGAAAAGTTTTGTAAATTAATATATTTATGGACTGTAGAAATTTTATGTATTTAACCTCCCTTAATTTAAGGGAGGCTAAAAAATTGATCCTATAAGACCCCACCTCAAATCTATAACGCCCCACGTCACATGTGATTAGTAAAGGCCTAATATGTTTTATGTGATCCTAAGTAGATGGTAATATGTATTATGGATGACAAATAGTGTGATTATTTGATAATATTCTTGCTTATGCTACCGTGAATGTAAGACTCCATTTCGTATCCCCCATTTTATTTCAATCAAAGTAGTTAGATGTTAATTATGATGAAATGAATGATAAAACTCTTTTTAGGATTCATGGGCATTAAGCTTGATTTAATTATGATATAAGCACATATGAATTGTTGGATATAACTTGAAAGAGTTGGGTTATTTGGCATATTAAATTTTGGTAAATGGTTCATCGTTAATGTTATAGGAGTTTAAAATGAATTACTAAGGTGGTAAACAAAATGATGGAGTGACTATTTCATTGACTATATTCTTGTATTGGAGTAAGTGTGTATTTTCTTTGGATTATAATGAAAATTGAATCTAGGTTCATTTGATGTATTAATGAGTAAATAGCTCATGAGTGAAAATTATGTGAATTGGATTAGCTAATAATATGAAGAGATATATGATCTAATCATGTTGACCTTGGTAATGTGCAAGAATCGAATATGCAAATAGGACATATAAATATTGGAATAAAATTAAATACATCTTTGGGAAGTTCTAAGTGTAGCCCTATTTGACTTAGAAGGGTTTGAGGTTTTATTATTGATTGGGTTATTATGTTTGAGTAGAATCCAATTGTAGGACATGTGATGTGAGTTTGGTTGGGGTTGGAACCCTTGGTTAAGATCAAAATTCGTATGGATTTTTGTGTGGGTTTTAAAAAGGGATTACTTAATCAATTTCCTTGGTTTTTGAACAAGAATAGACCCCTAGGACCTATACCTATGGGTTTGGAACCTTTTGACACATGTGAACTTGTCCTTGGAGTGTGAAAAGACCCCTCAAAAGTCTACATCCATGAATGTGACAAATTTTTAAAAAAAAGTGTTAGGGCTTGGGAAGAGTGACTTGTCACTCTCAACCTTCTACTCCCCAAAAGTTCTTGGAATTGGCCCAAGACTCACACGTGTGAACACTTGTGGGAAAGAGTGTAGGTTTGGGGATCCCTATATATCTCAAGAAGATGGAAGATTTGGGTATTGCCCACTTCTCCTCTTGGAGAACTTGAGTGAAGATGGTAGAAAGAATAAGAAAAAGAGAGGAGTCCATATCTTTGGCAAGATATTGATGAAAATGGCTTGGTTTGGAGAGGAAAGATGGATAGAAGATTTCAGTCCCTCCCCTAAAAGAAAAGATAAGTTCTTTCTTTCCCATTTTTCTTTGTTTCTTGGTAGTAAGGAATTTACCTATTGTATAGATCATGTTTGAAAACATAAAGTAGAGGACATAGATGCATGTAAGTTGTGCTATGTTAGTTTTATTCCTTTGTAAAAATGAGAAAAGATTCCACTGATCATTGTGGGGCTGAAAGAATTCCTTGCTCGGGGGTATGGCTAGAGCCAACGAGGCTCCATGACGCCATTATGGTAGGGTGGAGAGCAAGCTTGTATTATTTGACACTGTACTCATTTTATTTCAAAGTATTATTGTAAAATGAAAAGTTAGTATATTTTTGAATGCATAAAAGAATATGGAAAGAAAGCTTGCAATTTATTGGCAAGTAAATTATTGGTTCTTCTTAATATTATGATAATATTTAAAATTAGTGGTTTGTTGTAGGAGGCAATATGTAATAGGAAAAAAAAAACTACATTTATTGACATGTTAATCATTTTACTTCTAAAATTTTGCTGTTATTGCAAGTGTAAAGCCATGGGCTTTAGATTTTCCCAAATTTTTTTTAAAAAAGAAAGTCTCAATCCCTTTGATGAAATCTTGAAAATAACCCTAGATTGTTAAAATAGAATAAAGGTTGTATTTGCTCATAACATGATAGGTGCTTGTGTTCACTTGAAAGAAAGTATTGTATTTGCTCTTAATGGTACAAGTAATGAAAATGAGGATGGATGAGAACTATTATAAGCATGCTTTAGGTTGCTCTTATTTTCGAGAATGTTATGGAAAATATATATATGTGCACTTTTAGGATATTTTAATTATAAAGGTGATTTTTATGTATGTGATAGGAGTGCTTTATTATATAATAGACTGGTCTTGGTTATAAAATAGAAAAGTACTTGTTTATTCACTACATTATTCTTTTAAGTTATATTGGGGATTAATTTTCACCATACCATATAACATTGGAAAGGATAAATAAAAATAAAACAAAGAAATTATTAAAGAGAGTATGCAAAGGAAATTTCCAAAAAGTTAAAATAAATATATAAATATAAATATATATATATATATATATATATATATATATATATATATATATATATATATATATATATAATGCTACCCACTATTTTTCAGGAATTCACTAAGGACTAGGATTACATATTTTTATACAAGGAAATTTTAATTTTAAAATAAAAAGATAACTATAATAAAATATTAGGTAGTTGTTGTGCACAAAGACCTTCCCCAGTGTCAACCAACAAAACATGATGATGTCTAAACAACAAATATATATATATATATATATATATATATATATATATATATATATATATATATATGTAGGGAAATGTCAGGATTCCGCCTGTGTAAATCCATAGACTATTAAAAAAAAAGATAATAGTAACAATTGAAAAAAGCGTGAACTTGTGTAAATTTGTAGGTATGCTACTTAATTCAGTGGCACAGATTTAAGTCAAGGGCTTTAAATAAATATAAATATATATATTCCTCTAGTTTTCAAATGAAATGTTGATTTACATTTAAGGAATAAAAGAGAGAACACAGTCTCTATTTATGGTCCTATGTACCAGTCGAAAACAGAGCTAACATCAAAGGATATCTGGAATGCTTTTGAACAACAGGAATGTGACAGATCTGTATAATGGCTGCAAGCCCTGTACACACAAATCAATACTAGGAAAACAAAAGAGAGTGTTAAATAAATATGTAAAACAAAGTGTTTTCCATCGGCCCCTGCACTAAGTCATTTTCCCATTTAAAACAAAAGTTTTAATAGTTAAATACACATCGAAATCGTTGATAAATGACTCAATCTTGCGACAGAAGTCATTACCAAACAATAAAGCAAAACAAAAATGAAATCTAGGCTGCAAATCAACTCTTGTAAACCTTAAACCTATAATGCATGTAGTGAAGCTGAACATTAATGAAGATGTTGCCCCAAACCTACATGCCGCCCTCTATCAGGCCGACCACCACAACCAAATCAAAATAAAAATAAGGGAACAAATGCGCTGATTAGGGTTATAATGCATGTCTTCCCATGGAGGCGGACATGAAATATAATTAAATGAAATGCATATTGTCATTAGGCATTTGGAGTTAAAACTGGGTGCTTGAATTCCCATTTTCATTCTTCTGTATAATCTCCTGCATTAGACAGTGGCTATCCATGTGCCTTTACACCTTAGAAGAGCACGATTGCTGCTCTAAACACGACAAATATCACAAACATCCTTCTACCCAAAGACACGGTCAATCGCCTGTGACTATAGTTGTATTAAGACATCTCAGGTAAAAGAAAGACTTCGCTTTTTGTACGTGAAGTCATTAATGCTCATAAAGATTACATTTAAGTACCTTGATAAGATTCAACTGTCCCAAAAGATCTGCCATAACTTTGACCATATTTCATCCGCACACACTCCCAAATTAATACATAGATTGTACAACTATTTCATTAAAATGGTTACATATACAAAAGCTTCAACTTAAGTGGTCTGAATCCTGATGATTATCAGTAAAAAAATTTAAATCAAGTTTCGAGTGCTTGAAAATCAACATAACTTCTACTCTGAAGTACATTGACTGACACTTGTACAGATATATTCAATACCAATATTTTTGTTATATAATAATCTCTGTATTTTATTCAAGATCAATGCTCCCCAAAATTTAGATGTTTATGTCACTGTCAAGTCGACCATGCCTTTTGTATGATGTCAAAAGATATTAACAATATGAACTTTATTATTATCTTCAACAATTTATTATTTGAGAGTTACATGCAAATTAAATTCTTTTGGAATGTTACTATTAATATAATTAGTATGTATCTTTTCAAGATAATTTATATAAAATAAATAAATAAAATTATTGTATGATTTATTAGATTAAAAATAAATAAAACAAAACAAAACAAAAATTATTGTAATCAAATAATGAAAATAGAATGTTCGTGATTGTCCACTCAAATAGAAAAATCAGTAAAACAAACAAATCATTGCAAATAGAAAAAAACATTGCACATAGAATTTTTGTGATGATACTATCCACTCAAATAGAAAAATCAATAAAACAAAAAAATCATTGCACATAGAATGTTTGTGATACTGTCCACTCAAATAGAAAAATCAATAAAACAAAAAATCATTGCACATGAGAATAGAATGTAGATTTTTTTTAAGGAAGATTATCAATGTTGATAATATTAATGTTAACAGATTTAACACTAGCATTAATATTTATAGACTTAATTGTAATATCAATAGAATTAATAACGATATTATATTTAATTTTATCGTAATACAATTAAATATTAACATTAATTTTATGGATTTAACATTAATGTTAGTTGTCTATATCAATAGAATTTAATGTTGATCCATAATTAACATAAAAGCTAATAAAATTATATTGATATTTATAATATTATCAATATTGTCAAGAAATGTCAATATTGATAATAAGAGTCAATATTAGATGGGGATATATTAATTAACAATATAAATAACTAACATAAAATAAACATTGAGGTAGTTATGATTTACATTAATATTAAGGTTGGCCTAAAGGAGAAGTCGTTGTACCTCAATATTTAGGCAAAACCAATGTGTATCATAAATAGTGATATTTAGTTCCTCTTCAAAAAAAAAATGTTGTGGCGATTAAACAAATTAAACAAATGAAATATATATACATATATATATGCCCTTTTCAAATAAAATGAATAAGGGAACTATATTATTGAATAAGTTGGGTTAAACGTTAATAATATTATTACTTGTTTGGGTAAATAATATTATTTTATGTTATAATAATAATTATTTTGTAAGCCGGTATTGGCATGGTGTGATGGTTTATAGGTGGCATTGTTGTTCTTGCCACCAAGGTTCAAACCCCGTTGGGCTGGTATTGTTGAATGATTGTATCCGGTTCATAGCTCCGGTCAAAAGCGTTTACCCCTTGAATAAAAAAATAATAATAATAATTTTGTAAGATTGAGAATTTATCGATATTATTGTTCTAATGGAAATTATAATACTAATGTTAAGTTTAGAGTAAAATGTTAATATTACCACATTTTAAAAGAAGATATCCCCTGCAATGATTGGACAACGAAACTACCAATATTGGATATTTAATGAAATAACAATATGGTCTCTTTTAAGACTTGAGTTTTAATATCAAAATAAGACAATAGTAATGGTAACACTATTAATAATGCCATTGTATAAGTGGTTGTTGATGTGATAGTGTTATTGTCATAAATGAATAATTGGAGGGGTAAACGAAAGTAATATTATTAGGGTATAATCAAAATTCAATAATGAGGTAATTATGTTATCACTTGTTCTTAGAGTGTTAAGTAGTTTCATTATTAAAAAAAATTTTAAAAAAAAAATAGTTGGGTTTTTCTGGCGTGAAATTATGGGCATGACACTTGGTATCGTGAGCCCTAGGGTTGCAACTCTAGGAACTTTGGGAATAAATTGGGCTTTGGCATTGTGTGTGAATAAATATGCAAACCACTCTCATGTTGTTAACATAAAATGTTGTTAAGGAAAAGTCTAGAGGACTTACATGGTATAGTAAACAATAACCTAGTGGTAGTTATCTAACCCAAGAAGGTTGTAAAGTACTGAATTATCAAGAATTCACTCATTATAGATTTGTCAAGGCATTTAATTAATAACATTTAACTTTTAGAAGAAACTCAAACTATACATGGTGGCTTGATTTAAGTAAATAAGGTGAATGACTTGAGCCACATATTAGTCTAATTTAACAAGGGTTATGAAGTTAATCTAACCTTTTGATATTAAATCTTCTTAAGCATTTAAAAAGGTATAATTGAGTTCTAAAACATAGTCTTTGTTTTTATAAAGTGCAAAAATAGTGTTATAAGGCATCATAATGTGTATTATTAAAGAAAACCCTTGAACCGGTGGTATTATGAGGAATTTGAGCAATCATATAGTTAGATTTAAACTCTTGAAAAAGAGTAAAACTAAACCTTTAGGGTGTAGGTTGTTAGACAAAAGAAAATTAAGGACTTGTTTACAAATTGGTATTAATACACGCATGAACTAAGAATCTTTTACACCTTGACCACGAAATTTATAGGCCCTATTCTATTACCCAAAGGTATTGATTTACATATAAGTGTATAAGGGTTAATCTCGTGAAGCAACAAACAATTCACTTTATGGTTGGTAAGAAAAAAAAAATTTCATGTATGATGGCATCAACTAAGGATAAAAGCCTTGCAATGCATAGTAAATCCAATTTTTAAAAGTGGTCAAAATCATATTTTAGCTTGAATTAAATGGGTAAACTTTAAGTTATTCTAACACTTTTGCAAGTAAACAAAGACTTAGTGAATGTAATAGAAATACAACTAATAAATCTTGGAGTTGTTTTACCAATAGACTAAAATAGCAAATGATAGAACATGATTCAAGTCATAGGTGAGAATGTATAGAAAGTTGCAACTAAGTTAATATTGGTGAAAATTAATTAGATATTGTATAAATAACTTAATTCTAGAAAATTAAACATACCTTTGTGATGAGACCATATCAAAATGTGAACTTGATGTTAAAACTTTATCTAGAATGCATGCTATTACTACTTTCCTTATAAATGAGCTAATAAATAAAACCTTGTTGGAGCCAAAATAAGAAAGGATTGCATGTCTAATATGAAGTAATAACATATTCAATTAGGTGTTGACCTTTAAGGTTGTGTATATGTCACAAGAATTGAAGAATCAATTGTTTGAATTTATAAATTGGGTGAGGAATTATGTAAAAAAAATTTAGTGAATTGAATGATTGAGAAACTAAATGGTATCATCAAGGACATCAAAATTTCCATGAAAAACTCCCAACTGATGTTGTGCATTTCTAGATACCAATGACTAGTACTCTTGAGGAAAATATGTGTGTGTGTGTGTGAAAGAGAAACACATTGGAGAAAACTTAGAGGTGGGAATTGATACTCATTGTATGTCTTTGTACCTTAAGAAGTTAGAAATAATTGTGATTACAAAAAAAATTATTATTATAACATGTGATTAAATGAGTCAACCTTATGTAGTGAAATGCAATATTTGTTTAAAAATATAGATAGATTAATGAGTTGTGAAAATTATTATTCTAGATTATCTGTGTTTCATGAATTGAGTGTGCTTTCTTCTCTTGTATTATAATGTTTCAAAAAAAATAAAACAATTTATTGATTTCTTTACATGATGGAATTACCATTTAGTTAGTAACAATAACAAATATGTTGAAGGGAGGAAGACATATGAAAAAAAAAACCTATTGATATATTGTGAGTTGGACAAGGATTACAAGATAAAAGTAAAACCAGAGAACCAAGAAAATGAAGCTAAGAAGTTGGCATGAGTGAAATTCAAATGGGGATCATAGTTGAGAAGAAAAGTGAATTTCACCTAAAGAAAATGTGAGTGTAGTTTGAAAGAAAAATACATTGAGTTCTGAGTGTACATATGTATAATTCCATTGAAAAATTTCATAGAAAGTGGTATTTATGTGTGTATGTCAATGTGATGTAGAAACACAAAGATAACATATGAACACTGATTTACGTGGCCCCAACACCAAGAGAAATCACTGTGTATTACAATAATGGAGATTACATACAAATATCAGACTTATCTTTCTGATGTCATTTTATAGTAGCATTCACCATGAATAAACTTGTACAGGAACCTTGAAGTTATAATCTTTACATAATAGAAATCACACTGATACAATTTGAATTGTTCACCCAACTGTTCTTTGAACCAACCGAACCTCTATAAAATTATAGAATGTATTCATGTCGTTCTTGTCTATCGAGCTTCCTCTCAGAACTGCCACAACGAACTATCTTCCAACGGTTCCCATTCGGCTTCTCTGATTGGCCCAACACAAGCCACGTAGATGGTCATCACTCGGTCAAAAGAATTCAAACTTTGTTGGCATATCAGTGAGATACTAACAGTGTCTCCTTGATGCTACAAAGTCTTCACTATCGATATCACCAAGAGTCATCCTTATCGCCAAGACGTTTTACTGAGCTCACAAGTTTCATCGAAGAGTCATGCTATCGCCAAAACATTTCACTCTCGCCAAGACCTTATATCACTATTCACAATTCACACCGATCTCAACATTGTTATCGATAAGAATTACCACTTGCTAAGAGGTTACATCGAGATTCCTTATGTTACACTGAAGCATCCAACAGTCGATGAGACTTATCACTATCACTGAGACATCTCACCAAAGGTTCAAAGTTACTCTAAAGTGCACATATATCGCCAAGACATATCGCTATCACTGAGACATCCCACCACAGGTTCAAAGTTACTCTTAATTGATCAGTAGTCGGCAAGACTCTACCGCTATTGTTGAGACGTTACTTTGAAACCTCTAGTCATACCAAGTGCCAAATAATAGTCAGCAAGACCTATTACTTTCACCGAGAGTTCTTATCGAAGTCACATGTGTTACACCGATGACATTTACTATCGGCAAGACTCTATTTAAGTCATACCGAAACATTGACTTTTCCATTAGCGAGACCTTCCACTCTCACTAGGACATCTTCCTGAAGCCCTTTGAGTTGTACCCCAAGTGAGAATTGTCGGTGAGACATTCACACATCGACAGGACTTCTCACCGAAGAATATAAGATACACCGAAGACCACAAACGCAACATATTATCGGCGAGACAAAATATCTCGATAAGACTTCTCATCGAGCCACCATAGGTTATCCCGACGAATCCAATGTATAACCATTCGGCAAGACTTCTGCAAGGTCACAACGACCTGTACAAAACATAAGGCTACAAATCTGATCGTCGGCTAGACATAGAATATGTCACACTGACTTGGCTCTAATAGAGGTTTCAGCCTATGATGATTTAGGCATATATTTCCAACACAGTGTGTGTTGAATTTAATGATGGTAGAATAAATGAAAGAAAAGATGCAGAAAATAAAATGAACAAACAAATCACACACAAACAAGAATATAAGAATTTTATAGTGGTTCATCGCATTTCGTTCAGGCATTGGAACAAACAGTCTATGCGCATCCTCAGTTCTCCCATTCCTCACATACCCTGAGATCATCACATTCCTGGAAACAACATTTCATTGAGACATTATGTCAAATAGATGGCACATGTCATTCAGCTTGCCATTCTAAGCGTATACACCAGAGCCCCTAGTTGCACCGGAATTGTATAAGCCCCTGCAAGATCCCACACATGGTTTCATTGAAACCATTACACTTTACTCAAATGTCATTTTCTCATCTTAAAAATTGCTTTCCAAAAATTAGGCATCATCATCATTGGAAGACTATCTCATTATCATCTACAGCTCACCAAGGCAGAGAGTGCTACGGCATTGCAGGGGGTTTTGCCGATAAGTTGTTTTCTCCATGGTGGTTTTGAATCATATGGAACCCTTGGGAACGTGAGGGTTCTTCTCCTACACCTCAAACTGCTTCTCCTCACCTTTAAACTGCACTTTGGGGATGCGAGCTAAACCCCTGACTAGCACAACCTCATTTTGCAATGGTAAATCTTTCTCTTCATCAAGCTCATCATGTTCCTCTGCCTCAGAGACATCAATAACCTCCTCCATCTAGGAAGTATTAGCAACCCCCTCGCCTGCCTTTATGCCATCTACATGGGACTTGAATAATGGATTATCATAAACCATTTATGCCTCGAACTTGAATAATGGATTATCATAAACCATTTTTGCCTCTCGATTTTTGGCCTCTTCCTCAGGTTCATCTTCACTCTCTTATTCTTTTTGAGATCCAATTTCTTAAAATCCTTATTCTCAGCCTTTTCGAAGTCTTATTGCATGTCAAAATCTTTGTCTCCCAAATTATACGAAGCCTTTTCCCACACATACCTCGCCCTGGTAGTGCTTAGGGAATCAAGATCAACATCATTCATAAGAACTTCAATGGCAAGATCAACAGCCAAATAGATAGGAGATTCATCTACTTTCATTGGCAAATCAAATATAACCTTTTTCCCTATAGACAGAGTACTATAACCATTCCTTGAACACATTGTGTTTGAATTTACAACATCTTGCTACAACTCTTCCTCTTCTTCAAACTAAGCCACAATATTTTTTATTTCTTGCATCTACTCCATGTCACTCCTAGATTCTATCACGCCAAGAAACTCCTCAATAATAGAATCAGCTTCATCATTTAATTCATCCAAAAACATATGATGAATAGCTCCCACTTCATCATGAGTCTCTTCATGGCCATGGCACATAGACATGAGAGCTTGAACCTAGTCATCCTAGTTGGGACTGTCTTCCATATCTGTGTCATCCATATCTTCGAAATTAAACACCCAATCATTTTCCATCTCTGCTTAATACTTCTGCATGGCTTTTGAAATTCTTCACTGATTTGTAGCACCGAACTTCTCCACCAAACTCTAATACCAATTGTTGAAATTAAAGATAGTAGAATAAATGAAAGAAAAGATGCAAAAAATTAAATGAACAAACAAGAACACACACAAATAAGAACACAAGATTTTTATAGTGGTTCGTCTTATAGACTACATCCACTTTCAACAGGGGAATCTCTTTTATTAATTCTCAATACAATCTCAATACAATGCAATATTTAAGTAGCATCAACTTTTATAAATCAATCTCATCTCCAAAATAGAAAAAATCCACCAAAATAGTCAATTCTAAATTCGCGAATACATGCAAAAAATACATTTGTTTAGAGTGTGAGAGAAACTACCATTATAATTATAATATTTGGGCTTCACCAAACCCAACAGTGTGGATAGAGGAGTGTATGTGTTGGAAGGTCGTTGTCTATGTAGCCATTAGATTACACATTTGATTGTGTTTTTTAATTTATTAAAATAAAGAATTCAATGCATTTTGTATTTTCAATTAATTAATATATATATATATAGTCAAATGTGCAATTTGATGGCTAGATAGATGTTGCCTGTTGAAAGGAGAAGTGTTGAAGAGAGAATTTGTGTGAAACCTGGAGGTGTGTTGGCAATCGGATATAATTTGTACAAAATCTTGAGGTAAGTTTATGGCCATCGTCTCAGTGATATGTTTCATTGTTCTAGAACCATACGTGGCTAGATCATTCTAGTTATTTTTTATTTCATTATAAAGTAAATTTGTAGTTATTTTCTTAAGGAAAGCATTGGTTTTGTGGTTTCATGAATGGTTGTTTTTTACTCAATGCTTATTTGCATAAGCAAACAAAATCCTTCCTATTTTATACATTTGGAAAAAATATGCATACCATTGCATTAAACCTTTCAAGCACTTGTACATTAAAATTAAAATTTTAAAATTATGTTGGATAGACCATGCATCAATTGGAAGGTAGAAATTGTCAATTTATACAACAAAAGACAAATAGAAATGGCCAAGTTGTATAGTAGCTCTAGTGAGCAGTAGTTCTGTATTGCATGGGAAGGTATACCATGGAGAATATTTTGAACAAGTTTTACGGAGGATGCACCTTGCCAGATTGGTCATACAAGAGAAGCCTAATTGTATAGCAAGACAAAATGTAACCATTTTTTGTATAATGAAGGCCTGTGTAGTCAGGCAAAAAATAACAAATAGAATGGATATTGTGTACATTGTATGGAAAAAGAAAGACCATAAGCATATTATATTGTCAAATGAAAAGAAAAATAAGTGGGACCATATAGTAGCGTCTAAGCTAACCATTGTATGGTTATAAACTAGTGTTTCACAGGGATGTATCCTCCCCAAAAACTTCACATTTCCTAGATGGGGACATCCCAGAGACTTGGGGACTTGGGGGACATCCACACCATCCCACCATGAATGCCACCATCTTACCACTAGTGTCGTCATCTCCAAGACACCGCTAGGACTTTAAGGACACTAGGATGTGTTGTGCAGTTTTTGCACACACGCCCCACTTAGAGTAGGGACCCTCTTTTTGGTGTCTTTGACCTTTGGTTCTATTGGATTTATTATCTTAGGGTCTTGACATGTTGATCTTGTTGGCTTTGACCTTTCCTTGAGGTTTGAATTAATTGAAAATGAGTTTTTCACTAGGTCTGGGTTTTCACCTGGATCCGGGATTTTCCGACTCTGGCGGATTTTCCTGGACCCTGGTTCCTTGTCCATTTCTGGCAGGATTCTTCGATTTTGGGTTTTTGCCTTACTTCAGGATTTTTCGGTCCTGGCGGATTTTCCCGGATTCTGCCAAAATCCCGACCTTCCTCATTTCCCCGGTTTCTGCATTTCCGCGGAATCCGTGTTTCCGCGCATTCTGGGATTTTCTGAAATTCCACTTAGGGCTCGGGTTTTCGGACTTGTCAGAGGTGTCTTGTTGCGCATTAATGGTTGAGGTACCTTCGCTCAGATGGGTATAAGGGCAGATTTAGGGCATTTTCAGTGCCATTCTAACTTCATTGCTCCCTTGTTTTGCTCTGGCAATTTTGAATTTCTATCTGAGTTTTGAGAATCGATCCTAATTTGTTCGCGTGAGGATTGCTTGAGTGTCGGTGTTGGTGTTTTCGCTGCTTGGGCATGTTTGCTACGAAGGTTGTCTTCTCAAGCTCGAATTTCTTCCGCTTTGATCCATGGTATGTGGTCATTACCCTTCCATTTTGCTTGCATGGTGATTGAGGGTTTTCAATTGGGTATTATTAGATTTGGGTCGGCTCTTGCTTGATTTTAATTTCATATTTATAGAGTCCGGGTTTGACCCGTTTGTATGATGAAACCCTATCACTCATGTCCTACGAGTTTGTCCATCTGTTTGGTTGCATGTGTATCCTTTAGACGGAGTTCTAGGCTTGATTGCTTGTTCTTTTAGTGCAGAATCTGCCATATCGTGCGAAGTTGGGGTTTTTTCTTCGATATTTGGGCCCCGAGCGAAGATTTCTTCTTGTTTGAGCGATTTTGTCCCTGTATCTTGTTGACTTCGCCGTCTTGTGAAGATTCGAGGGCTTTAGGTAAATTCTTAGCCGATATCTTAAACCCTAAAGCTTGCTCTGGTTTTAATGGCGGAGATTTGATTATTCGATTTAGGGCATCATCGTTTTAATGTGGGAATTTGTCCTTTGCAAGTTTCTGGAACTTTGGGGTCCTTTGCGCTTTGAATTTTGTTGATTGTTGTCGGTTCTGGGATTATTCGAGCTTAGGAGAGGTGAATCCCGTGGTCGTTTGGGTTTTGATTCGCGTTTGGTCATTTTTCGGGTTTCCGAGGTCGTCGCGGAATTTCTTCGCTTCTGGATTTTCCCAGTTTGGACTTATTCCGCGGACCGAGGTTATTTCCGGTGCATTTTAGGTCGTCTGTGAAAATCCGTTCCATCTGGATTTTTCTGGATTTCCTGTCTGATTATGTCCTTTCAAATGTTTCGATGATGGGATTAATGGAACGGTTGTTTAATGTTTATTTCTTGTTTCCAATGAGTGGATTTAATGATTATCTTTTGATTTTTCATCTGCACTAATGATTTATTTGACTAATGATCCGTTGGCAGCAGGAATCTGTCTGGGTTGGATTTTTCTGAAATTCTGCCCCGACGGTATTTTCCTGGATTATCTGATTTCTTCGGATCTCGAAGGATTAGCATTTGGCAATGGATTTTAATTAATTTAGATGATTTGTGCTAACCTTTTGGATTGGAATATGAGCAATAATTGAATACTAATGACGATTTTTGGATATGCAGGCTGAATCAAGCAAGGCGGCTGTTGGTAAGTCCAAGGGTGGCACAGGGGCTTCATCTATCTCTGAGACAGAACGATTGAGACAGGACATGAAAAGTCAGCTTCCTGAGAGCAAGGTGTCATCCATGTGGGCTGAAGTATCAGATACAAATGTTGGTGCTTGGCGATATGAGGAGTTCAAACAGAGAATGGCCGAGAAAGATCAGTTAGCCCTAAGACAAGGGATGATGAACTCCGGATTGGTACATGTGGCAGGGTTCCCTTCGGCAGTTCAGTGTTATGAATTAATCCTGGAATGCACCCGACAATATGACTTTGACACACAAAGAGTGGTCAGCACCGAGGGGAGAGTCTTGGCGAACTTCAGTCTGGCCTCCATTGCATAGGCTTTCAGTATGCCAGATCTTCCTTCAGTGTGCGCCTTGAACATTGACACTGCCAGGACTTATTATGAGAATGAGCTAGTCAAGGCTCAATAGATAATCAACTCATGGCTAGAGAAGCCAAAGTCCCATCATTCGAAGTTGCCCAAACAGCTACATAGGGTAAAATTCAGGTCAGAGGTATATGATGCCATCACACTTCTAAGCAGGGTGGCAGGATTAAGAGGTGTAGGTGTATTGGAGAGTTGGATGGTCCATGTGATCACCAAAATTAGTCAAGGGACCAACTATCACTGGGCAGGGCTAATTAGTGCTGAGATTGACAGACAGTTGAGAAATGTCCTGGAGGCAAAGAAATTCACGATGTCTTCATATGTAATGTATGTGTTGGCCATCTCCTACCAATACAAGGGCCTGAGTCTGAAGGGAACAATCAGACAGGATATAATTTATGAAGTGTATCCGAAGTTGCATCTAGGGCATAAGGATTACAGGAGGGCAAATGATGCATTTATAATGCATATCACCCGGACACTCCAGAATGCAGAGCATCTCAAATTATCCGATGGGGCCAAAGGACTGATCAAGAACTACGGAGCATGGTTCATCCAGTTCCCTACATTCACTTACCTTAGGATTGATGGGTGCCCAGTAGCCCCTTATAGGTTGCCTCGGTATCCCACTGACCACATTGTGCTGCTGGAGGTTGTAAGACAAATCTTTGAGTTTGATGCAGTGGTGAAGAGGGAGAAGCACAAGACAGGCTTCAGAGGAGACTTCCCTCTTGGGATTGGTGTGGGAGAGATGTGCCCGTCTATCCAATCAGCTCACACCGCAGGGGAGGAACTGGCAGCCTATGGTTTCTCCTTCCATTCGAAAAGAATGAATTTTGACATAACTGGAGAGGCTCAGAAGAGAGCTACCCGGGAGTATAGGCACAAGGATGATCTAGAAGACTACTAGGTCAACATCAAAGATGACCTTGAGGCAAGGAAGAAAAGATATTCCAGGTTACCGATGGAGGCTATTAGGCAATACAATGTTAAACTGATTCCGGATCAGCTTGATGATGACGGAATACTGGTGTAGGACCATGCTTATGATGTGGTGAAGGGTAGGCCAATCGGAGATATTGACTGGAACGAGAATGAAATTACAGAGCTGGAGGATTTGATGGCTCCTGTCATGAAGTTCACTTCCTCGTGGATAAAGCATAAAATCTGGGAATTGGAAAGTGTGAAGGTGGCTTGCACTTTTGACTTGATGGGAAATCTAAATCCCATGTCAACTTCTGAAGAATTCGGGGAAGACAACCCGAAAGGGAAAACAGTGAAAACATCACCATTCAAGATCAAAGTCAGAGGTCCTAAGGAAGGGGCTGAACCTGAAACAAAGAGGAAGCCGAAGGGAAAGAGAAGATGGAAGACTCTGACAATCAGCAAGTCCTCTAATGAGGAAGAAATGGAGAAAGCTGAAGAGGAGGATGCTCCTCCACCACCTAAGAAAGCTAGGACGACAAGGACCGCGAAGAGGAAAGATCAAGTTGCTTCAGAGGATGAACCTCCAATTGTCGATGTGGAGAGTTCCGGAGGGGAAAAAACCAAGGTCTACACAAGAAAATCAAGGACTCCCTCTCCCAAGGATGTTGTACAGCAGAGGGACTCCTCCCCAAAGTTACCAGTTGAAGAGCCACCAAAGTCTGTTTCTCCGCCACTAAGCGCACCTGAACCGGAGAATCCAGATGAGCATAAAACCAACGGGGAGGCAGAACAGTTCAAGGAAGGAACACTTTTCAGTGAGGCGGCTAAGCTTGAGGTGGGAACAGAAGAAGTACAAACTTCTTCGTTGGTGCAGTATGAAGATTCTCCAGAGATTGACCAAGGTCGCGGATCACCAGAGCCAGAGGAGAATATCCCTGCCAAGACTCCCTCACCGGTGCAGCAAGAGGCGGAACTTGAAGAAGTGGATCCAGGTGAGCAGCTTCTGGAGAAGGAGGATGATAAGGCAACAACTGCAGAGGAAGAGAAAGTGACAGAGGAGCCAGAAAATGGCAGAGAGGAAGAAATCTGGACTGACCCTGTAGCCCCGGACTGGCTCGAAAAGGAACTTGCGAGGAAGAAGCAAGTGATTGTTGAGGACACCCCCTTGGACTGGGATGAAATGTTGTCGAAAATTGGCAAAGGAAAGAAGAAGGCTGCAAAGGTCATCTCCCGGGTGGAAAGGGATGAAGCGTACAATAGGGTAGTCCACATTGCCACCCCTGCAGTGGATAAAATGAGGGAGGATATTACAAGCCAGGACTATAATGTCCAGACAATTAACCTTGGGCCGGCCTCCATGGAGCAGGATATTGAGGAGTTTGAAGGATCCAGCGCCGTAATTGTGGATAGGTTGAAGAAGGAGACCCAAACTAAACATGAGCTAAAGAAGGAGAATGAACGGTTAAGGAAGTGTTTGGAGGAGGTTATGAAACCTTTGCAGTCACTTCACCCTTCTTCATCTGCTACCCCTGGCTTTCTGCCTAAGGAGACAATTTCCGGAATTGAAAAGATGAAAACCTCTGCTCAGGCTGCCACGGACTGGTTAATGAGTGTACAAGCAAAAGGAGATGATGCTATCAAGACAATTTTATCTATAGGGAAGGATGCAGTCCGGGCAAAGGAGCTGTTGGAGTATATTCTGTCCCAGGATAAGAATGATATGGATCTCCTGCTGCAGAAATCGAAGGTTATCTTGGGACATGGCAAGGATCAATTGGCTAAAGATGGAATCCTTCCTTCCTCAAGGGTGGATGAACCGTGGGAGTGGTTCGAAGCGCTGCAAATCAGGCAGAAGGCTTTGAAGAAAATTTTAAAGAGAAAGAAGCAAATTGATGGTGAGCTTACTGTAGTTTATGATGGATGCATTGCCTTCTTTGAGGTAATGACAGGGAGGAAGAAGATAGCTCCCAAGTATCTGAGCTTGGATCAATTGAAGGAATGGTGGCATGAAATTTATGCCCCGAATTCTGATGAAGCTGTCACTGGCCACCTACTTGATGATGCAGCCACCTACATGGCAGTGATGGATAGATACATGGCCAACAGGGAGGATTGGAACAAGATTGTTGAACGGTCCAAGGAGGAAGCAGACTCCATTAAATGCCGACTTAGGGTTTTGCCATTGCCACCTATTGCTGAGTTGGACGGAATATTCTTGAGGGTCCAAGGGTCATCCGGACAGAAGAAGGATAAAGGGAGCGGCAGTTAATGCTCATTTTGAGATTTGTGCTTCCCTATTACTATGGGGCATGCATTGGACCAGACTTCCTTGGGGACTGTGTCAAAGCTGACTTGGATGATGGCATTTAATGTGTGCCTTGGTTCGTTTCCTTGGCCGACCTGTTTTGGCAGTTTTATTATTTTGTAAAATGTTTGGCTGGGCCGACATGTCTTGGGGGAATTTGCTATAAATAGGCGTTCTTGCCTCATTGTAAGGGTGAGACATTGGTTAGCTAAGCAGTAATAGAGATAAGCAAGAGCAATAGTTAGAATTTCTTAGTCTCTTCTTGAAGCAAATACTGTATCAGAACAGTTGAATTGTTGCAGATTTTGGTGATTAATACAATTGGAGACATTGTGGTTTTCCTGGTGGAATCCTTTGTGTTATTTCATCGTGCATGGTTCTTATTGTTCCATCTTTTAAATTGCTTGAAGATTTAGGGTTTAGTATTCAGAAATAGATTAGTTTCAATTGGATAAATGATGTCTATGATTTCATATTTGGAATGTTTGTAGCTATCTCTGGTCTATACTCCCAGTAACTATCTGATTGTAGTAGGCTGGCAAAGTCAACCTGGACCGTATATTCAATGTGCTTAAGTTCGATTGTAGATGCATGTCTATGATTTGAAAATATGAATTCCTCAGAAGATTGCACCGTTCTTGTAAGATTGCATTGTGGGTCGAATAAGAACTGGTTATTTGAGATAGGTCCATTCTAGATATATGTTATTTACATTGTTTATCCTCTCAGTAGTTTAGATCTTATCACTTCCTTGCATCCCTATCTTTTGCTATTTCTTTATTATTCGGTTAGATTTAGGATTTAAGATCATCATATTGTTAAACCTGATAAATTGAAAGATACAGTTTGCTTGTAGTAAGGTCCGATTGTGATTATCAGCATTTCACATTTTATTTGAGTTGTTTTATGCATTGTTATGACCTAACACCCGAGAGACCTTGGGGTAATCTTCAGTGATTTATTGTTGAGAATTACCTTTCAAGAGAGATAGAATATTGTATTCTGTCTGAGTTGTTGCTGTGCAGAAAACACCATCAACAGGATGTCATCAAGATTTCTAGGGGACTCTTAGTTGTCTCCAAGATGTATAATTCTTATACTGATACATATTTTTATATCTATATTTTCAAGTACTATATGTATTTCAGCACCCTACCACACCCCCCACCTCTTGCCACCATCCCCCCACCAACCTCCCACTGCCCCCATACTTAGACCCCCCATCCCCATGTCCCTGAAACATGTCCCCTTGTCCTTGTCCCCAAACCCCATGGAACACTATTATAAACTTCAATTTAATTATTTTTTCACTACCATACAGTTGTATGGTGAGGAACAGGAAACTATAGTCATAGAATGTTTAATATTCTTCTACCAATAATGGCCTATAACATCTAACAATAATGCCCTTCCTTTATCTTCTGATAGATGTCCATACCATATTCCAAAGCTTCCATTTTGTCCCAAGAAAGGAGGATACTTTCAATCATAATGGAGTTTGGCTATACACCTATCAATCACATTTGCTTAAAAGTTTCTAAAACCCTTTTAGAAAAGTCAATTTGGGCATATCCAACTATCATGAAATCCACGAGATACCATTTCTTAGAGGTATTCTGTGAAATGGTTTGCAAGGATTTTCTTGCCCCTATGTGTTGCTAGCCTATCAAAATTTCACTCATTTATTTCTTACAATCATTGCATTCCATGAAACCTCATTTCTTAAGAGCAATTTTAAAATAGTTCACTCGCCTTGTCTATGCCACCATGCATCGGTATTTATAGTATGATGGCGTAAAAATATGAATAAATATGATATTCAATAATCCTACTATAATGATAATATTAATGCTAAAAATTGAATTAGAGTTGGTTGGGGCTTGGGGTTTTCATTCCTCAAGGTTACAAATTCAACTCCACTTCGTAGTGGGAAAAGGCAAGGTTTGATTATCTTGTGTTCCTACTCTACTAATCCAGGGTATAGGAATGAACTTTTCCCCTAAACTCCTTGAGGTTAGATTAAATTTCATTCTACACAAGTAACAGAGTTGGCTTGGGCAGTGGGTTTGCTCCCCATTAGTCTCAGGTTCGACTCCATTCATAGGTTTATGAGGTGGGACTTCTTGTGGGTGGTGGATCTCAAGCCAGGTACCCTAGTCTCGCCCTAGGTGCCCAATATACGAGTTGTTGGACTGCTGGGCTGGGCCATGGGGACATCCTTGTTGTAAAAAATAAAATGAATTAATATTAATAGTTTGCATGTTTGAGGGTAGGTGATGAGATATAATGTTACTTCTATGTAGAGAATATTAATATTTAAACTCGGGAAAATTAGATAATATTATTATTTTTATTATATGAATTAAATATTACTAATATATTTACCAAGGATTGGTTCTTGAGTATTGCTAACAATATTGGTTTAAATGACAAATTCATATTCGAATATACATATTATTGCATATTGCATGTTATAATTGGAATGTTATTAGTATTGAGGCTCAATAGTATTTATAATCCACATATTAGTTTTACTCATTAAATTTCATGGCTAGATCATTCTACATAGTTGTTTTGTGGTTATCAGCTGGATCAATTATTTTTAACATAATTTAAAGTTATGCATCAATATTTTTTTGTTATATGGTTGATTGTCTTTCTACTATCATCATTAAATATTAATAGATATTAATAATTCATGCCTTAGTTGTCTATTATAAGCCCTTACAATGTTATTATTGATTAAGTATTCATAATAGTGCATACTTATCAAATTGTTATCCATTATCTTGGATGTTATATTTTGTGATTGGTCTTAATTAAATCTAAACCTAGTAGTACAAAGTTTTAGAGATACAAGAATAATATCATATTTAGATAGAACTGTAATAATTAAGTAAATTTTAGAATTATTAATTCTTAGGGTTGAGTAACTCAATATGATCAGTTTTATGTTAGTTATTTTAATTGAAAGTAGAGGCTTTTTCATCAATAGTTATACATAAAAGGTTATATTCATTATGTTTTTTTGTTAGTATTTAAAAAATAATTTAATGATAAATTAGGAACAATTGTTCTCTCGACAACATATCGATAAAATCTTATCTTTGAGTTATTATCAAAACCTTATCATTATTGATTATGTCAATACTAATAAGATAAAATAGATTATTGTCTTGATTATGATTATGAATGGTTAGATAACATATAATTCAAGGCTCTAGAAAAATTCACCGCTAGTAATTCATCAATAGAAAATTCATTCATTGTCGGAAAATTCACCACTATGACAAATTCACCACCAAGTAAAATTCACCGCTTGCAATTCACTGCGGCGAAAAATTAACTGCATTAACATTTTATTATCATAAATATATATTAAAAAATATTAATGTGATTAATTTGCTACCTATGTGAATTGCTAGTGGTGAATTTTACTTGACAGTGAATTTGTCATGGTGGTGAATTTTCCCACGGTGAATTTTATGTCGGTGAATTGCTGGCAGTGAATTTTTTGTATGTCATAATTCAAATACCATTATCATATTATTGATTCTCACTTCGAATGAACCTTGAAATACCTTCATACATTAATAATCAAATTAGTAATAAATAATTTAATATCATTGAATGGTTAAGTTTTAGGCATTAGTTTACTTGAGTATTATTTGATTATCAACAAGGATTTGATGTCTATTGGTAGTTTACTTGTATTAATGGTCTAATTATTAACCAAAGTACATGATAAGAAACCATTATATTCTCTTACAGTTGATAGCAATATTAAATATAAGTACATGTATTATCATGAGCTATCTGACAACAAAGAGATACTATAAGTAACTCATCTTGTCTTGTCAATACCTGGTAGAGTCACCTTAATTGTGTTACGAATCTTGCTATGGATTGTGGTATTGTTTGTGCAAGCATGAGTATTTATTTAGATGTTTCATATTTCACTAGTATATCCTTAACCAGTTCTCTGATCCCTGGCTTCACCTAAGTGGGTGCAAGCTGACTGTGAAACTGTCTAGGGTAATAGACCCTAAAAATGGTTGTGTACCCTCTTATAGTATATAATGTGTATGGGACACATGATGCTTTTGATTAGAGGGTTGATTTTAGCGTATATGAGTATTATGGTGTTTTGATTGTGATTGAGGTAGAGTCATCTTTTGAAACCTAGTAGATATACCCTGTGTGGGTGAGTCAAATGAGTTGGAGAAAACTCAAGCTATTGAACTATGAATCCTCTTTGTTGCATGTACATAGGTAAGGCCATCAAGTGATGAGCCCTTGAGGCATAGATCTTGTCTTCCTATGGTTTATTTTGGATTTACCATTCTCTCCTAATGATATGCATACTTTATCTTTCCTTACAAATCTAGTTGTAAACTAATATTTGATTTATTATCTAATTATATTAATGATATGGATGATCTCTAAAACCATGTATCTAATCCATTGATCTTGAGGCTGTGCATATATGCGTGCAGATACTTGTAGGTACATGTATTGGAATCAAGGGAAACATGATGTGATGGAATGCAAGAGATATGTTATGTTAATGTAAAAGAAGCAAACATTATCGGTAAAAAATATTGACCAATTGCCATATTTTCTCCTAATTAAATGGCATCATTGAGTATTTCCTTAAGTACTGGATTAAGTTATTGTTGTTTTTTAAAAATATATTTGAAAATTTTTAAAGTTAATGTAAATTACTTATATTGTTACATTGTGTTCTTTAAGCATCAAAAAGTAGGCGTGACAAAAGAAATTTCAAATGCAAACGAAATACAACTATTTCTAACAAAATATCTCTCAAGAAATGTGCCTAATCTTCAAGTGAAGAGCCAACTAGAAATGAAACTATTCCTCCATCCTCCTTAGGATCCTCCAACCTCCATTTTGACCTGCCTTAAGCTTTAGCAACCAAATGTAACATGAGAATCTCCAAAAATTCCATTATTAGACTCAACTTTATCATATATGTTTGTAAAACTCATTGAAAAGAATGATGTTAGGTTTAACCAAGAATGTATTATCTACAACGACACCTTATAACTCCTATTACAATGCAATATTTTAAAATCATATGCTTATGTAAAATATTATATTCATAGAGGACATGCACAAGCAAGATAACATGATTAAAAGATTAAATTTATGGATTTATAACTTGCAACCTCTATATTCAAAGTATTTCCTGTTAGCAACTATGGTATGCACTTACCTTAACCACTTAGACTAAAGTTTCATCTTTGAAACAATATTTCAAAAATTGCTTAGTAATGAGATTAAACCATAAGTTTTTCACCCATTAAACTTTGAATAGAGGATAAAAATAATTGACATGGACACACTGATGTTTCAAATACATTAACAACCACAAAAAATTGTATATCCTTATTCCTTTCATTGCTTATAAATTATATCAAACACATAGATAGCTATATCCTTGTGTCATTCATGGGTGGAAGGGCGGGCATCCCTTCATGGTGGCGGAGGGAGGTGGCATGGGTTGCCATGGTGGCAGGTTGCTGGGGTCCTTTGTGCCAAGTTGGTAGGCACATTTGCAGGGTGGATTTGGCCTATCTTTTTGACAAGTTGGGCATACAGTGTCAGATAGCTATGGCACTAGTATCAAATTTTTGTGATGAGCACTACTAATGGAAATATGATCTCCCTTCTTTGTAAAGATATCTTGCATGCTGGAGGAGGTACAATTTGTGGAGGTTGGTGGTGCTTTTGTGGTCCGGGTTTTATTTATTGCAAGCTTGGCTCTTCTTTTGCATTAAGCTTTCTCTATAGGTGTGTGGCGACTATGGGTTTTTCTCTTTCTCTCTTGTCAGGTGCAATCTGTGTGGGGTGGTGAATGGTGAAGAGCTCTAAATTTATCATTGAATTTTCAGTGGCGGGCCTTGCTCGAGGTTTGGGACTGACACTCCTATCTCACTACGGTCATCGACGAGACATGTCTCTTTCAACGACATTACTAACCAGAGATTAAAATGGATTCTAGTGAACCATGACCCATTGGTGCTTGCGGCCATGAAAATGGTTTTGGGATTTAGTCATTTGGAGTACGAGTATGTGAGAAAATTTGCATGTCTCTTCCCATTTCCTTGCTTCTCTTCTAGAAAATTTGGAGCTGAAGGCTGAAGAAAAAATATTGTTTGTTAAATTATTTAGAGCGGACTTGGTTGAAGGTGTGGATGAGGTTCTCCAGGTGGTGATCGAAGGAAGGGGATGTCTAAGGCCTTGCGATGTGGAAAGGGTGAGCTCGGAGGAGACGGTGAAGATATTTCCTTTCCTCTTAGATTTGTAGGGATCGAGTTTGATGCGGCATCAATCGATCATGGTGGTTGTTGTTGTTTTCCTTAAGAATTTATTTGGGCTAATGGAGGTTGATAATGTGGAGTGGAAAATAGAATTTGAAGATTTTGCAAAATTGAACAAATTTATGTAAGTTGGGTGGTGGTTAGTTTTTTGGTTTGTAGGTGCTAGTTTTGGTATGTATCGGTTTTTGGTAGCCATGGTTGCATTAATTCCATTAA
Source organism: Sequoia sempervirens (assembly GCA_007258455.2). NCBI lineage: Eukaryota > Viridiplantae > Streptophyta > Pinopsida > Cupressales > Cupressaceae > Sequoia > Sequoia sempervirens. Next base: position 111,945 of record VDFB02324909.1, read on the forward strand.
TATGGCTTTTTTTTTATCATTCTAGTTGGGTTCTTGGTGGTTGGTTTCTAAAGATGTTTTTGGGGGCTAGTTGTTTAGTGTGTTTATAGAAACTCCTTTTTACTTGCATGGCAGACGTTTGTATTCATGTTTGTATTATTAATAATATACTAATCTTATGTATCAAAAAAAAATCCTCGTGTCATTCTATCACACTTGCAGACATTGAAAAATGTCTTAGTCTGTGAGCGTCATTTTCCTATTGCCTAGTCTTCTTCCTTGCATAATTAACTAATTTTAATTATCTAATTAATTTATTTGTTGATCTGTATTCTCCTCTGATCAATTAAATAAATTAAGTATTTATTTAATTGTGTTGCTAACACTCTTTCCTTCTATAATTAAATAAATTATCATTTATTAAATTATTTGTGCTTCATTATTCGTCTATTGCTAAATAATTATTCTTAATTATTTATCTATTCATTAATCTTTTCATCTTTATTTGGTTAAATAATTATTAAAATAATTTGACTCCCTCTAACCACTTTTCCCTTATTAAATAATTAATCAAACTTAATTATTTAATCTCTTTTTCTATTTTCCACTATATTTAATTTAAATGATTGCATAATCATTTTAAATTAAATATTCATTTCCCTGTCCATAAAAAAATAGTCTAAAATTATTTATTCCTCTATATCTTTTACCAAATTAAATAATATGGTCAAAGATGTCTTCCATGAATTAAATAATTTTATTTAATTCCTCCACTGCCTTCCCTCCACTTTCTCTTTTTCAATCTGGTATGTTGATTGCCTCTGGTCTCCAAATAATCTTGACTAGCCATTCATAGTCATCCCTAGACCACTACTTTATGGTGAATGAATCCCCACCATTGATCTTGGCATCTTTCTAGAAGATCGATCTCGTCCATCCATTCAAAAATCTTTTCTATAAAAGGTATTTTCCTCCATTCTTGCTTTACAACCACATTCTCCAACATTCATGCTACCATATCACTATCACTTGCAAGTGTTCAAATACTTCAAAATTGAGGGCAAGCTTACAAAAGCATATTTGAGGAGAAGCAAGAGAGATAATCAACCATGATAGGTATTTTTATTTTATTCTTTCATTCTTGCTTTCTCTCTTTAATCATTTATACTCTTTTGTTTATATTTTGGATTTGGACTTAGATCTTAGGCAGAGTGGTTGCTACTAGGTCTTAGCCATTTTTCATTTCAAATCTCCTTATCTTACAAGACCTATTTTTTTCTAATAGAAAAATTTACAAATATTACTTTATATATTTTTAATTTAACCAAATGATATCCTCTATATTAAACCTCAACTTTCAAGAAATACTTGAAAAAGAAATAAAAACTATCTTTAAGTAAACATTAATTTTATTTCTTTTCTATTACCAAATATCACTTTTAAAAACATTACCAAAACATGTACAAATCTCCTTCTCAAATTCATACAATCTTAATTTTGTGTGGAATGAATTATTTTTCCTTTAAAGTATTAACTATGTGTCTACACGGAAAAAAAATATCCCACTTCAAGTGGCACTCCATACCATGTGTGATTTGTATTATGACACACTAAGAGAATGCAAAAGAGAGCTAAAAAGTGGAACATGTTTAAATTGACCAACTTATGACACATAGTGATGACAAATCATAAAGCATATTTATAATGGAGAAATTAGTTAAAGGTGGAGTGTCAATTTTTTATGGGAGTTACTTTTTATTTTTGGCATGTTCAACCATCATGAAGGGGCATTGGAATTTGTGTCATCCATTTTAGGCATCATTTTTTTCCATGATTATTGTCCATGGTTTCAAAAAACCATTTGTGATTTATTAGTTGGACTTCCTCTAGAAATTGAATGCTTGGGATGGAGATTGTAGTACTTATATTCATAGTATATTTTATGCTACTAAAATTTATCTAGGCATAGTTGGTGCTTGTATAAAGGTTTGGATACTTTAGAGATTGTATTAGGAACATGTTTTATATTAGATAAGTAGGGGAAGGGCCCTAATCCCATGGTACAAAGCAAGGACAAATAGAGAAAAAAACTAGAAAAAACAACACCTGCCACTCCCAATAAACAATAGTAGACAAACCAAACCAAAGGAATGTAGGCCCAATAACCAAAATTGCAACCAAAGAATCATTGACAACATAATAAAAAAAATGTCCCAAAAACAGTCCATGAAATGGAACACATACCATTTATGAGGTCAACCAAGGACCAACAGGTACTAATCCATAACAAAGCTATCAAGAAATAGCTATCAGGGACAATGAAAATGAGCACTAAATGATTTAGAGCAAACATAAGATTAGAGGAAAAAACTCCATAGCCAAATTGGGATGTAAACACCTTCCCAGCAGGTTGTCTTCAACATTCAAACTAGACCATCCTCCAAGTAGACAAACCATGATAATTGAATAACACATTAAGGATCCCTTGTTGCTAGTATTTTCCTTAAAGGATTTTCCCACATTATATATACTTTGTTATTGTGTTGCATGTCTTTGCATACATTATATGTATTTGAAATTGTTTTTTCTTTATCATTTAACATTACTCTCCTTAAAGGGCCAAGGATTCAGGGGTTGCACAAATGCTTAAAGAATTGCTTTAAGGGTTGTTTGGCTTGTCTTTTTTTTTTTTTTTTGGCTGATGATACTTTAGATGGTTGGGTGATGGTCTGTTAATAAACTAGTGTTTTTTGTGGTTTATTTTGGGTGGGTGCAGTCAATTGTCTTATCTTTATTGCCACTTCCTTTTTTGTTTAGGGTTTCTAGTCCCTTCAAAACTTTTTTTTCTTTAATCAATAACATTAACTCTCCTTAAAGATTAAGTAGGAATTTTCATTTCATAACAAAACCTAGCCAACACATGAGATGTTAGGTTAGGGAAATACTTTTTTTTATTATTAGTCTTAGTTTGAGTGGAAATTGTGCATAGGAGAGGTCTTGGTCCAATGAAACCTAACAAAAACTTCATAATTAGAGATTGATAGATGTACAATGGCATACATTTTGAGTTGTGGAAGCTTAAAATTGAGGGTTTGTTCATATATAAAAATCTATGGATTAAATAGTCTCTATAAATAAACCTATATCTATGGAGGATAAAGACTAGGAGGTGACCTAGATTGAAAATTCAAAAGCCTAGTTAGGTTGTGTTTGGAATATCCAATTTTAATAAATTTATTGAGAGAAACCACCATGGAAAGCCTTTGGGAGAAGTTGGGTAGCCTATACTAGGCTAAATCCTTAGTAAATAAGTTTTTATATAAAATAATTTGTATTATTTAATCATGGGTGATGAGAACTTAGTTGTAGATCACTTAAATGCATTCATCATCATTGTGAGCTATCTATAATTCATAGGCATGAAAATAGATGACGATGACTAATGCATTTTTTTGGGTCTTTTTTCCAAACTCTTGAGACAAATTTATGGTGGCTATAAGTATGAATTCCACAATGCTTATGCTAAAAAAAGGTGTGGGTACTCTGACATAAAAAATCTTAAGATTCCATAAAGAATGCATTAATGACTAAGGAGGGTTAAGGGAGAAAGGTAAGGGGAAGAATAAGAAGAAATAATATCAAACTCTAAGGGAATATCTAATTCTTTTGGTAAATCCAAGTTAAAGAATTTAAAGTATGGTAATATAGAATAAACACAAGGAATGTAAGGAGAAGAAGGAGAATAATGAATTAGATGATGATTCTGATCTAAGGGGTTCAATAGGATAAATATAGAGAATTATATATTGTATTTGTGACTACAAATATAGATGAGGACAGATGGATGATTGAATCTAGGGCTTCTATTCACATGAATCCCTACAAGGAGTGTAATTCAAATTATAAGAAGTGTAACGCCCGTCGTGCAAACCCCAGAGAACACACACATAACGCGAATAATTTTTTTTTTTTTTTAATAATAAAAGTAACATGAACAACATTAAACCAAAATCACATAGCATAACACATAACATTAATACACTTGGTTCTCTGGGGCACGCGAGGTTACATTGCAACCACAAAACAAAATAAAGATAACGAAAACAACATAACCATTTAATTTATGAAAACCATATACAATGATACAACTGATAGCCATGATGCGAGTATGACAACATCGCACAATTACATCCATGATAAATCTTTTAACAAGATCCAAATCAAACCTAACTATTACATCATTGAAATAATATTACATTACAATTTTCTTTGATACATGAATTATATTGAATTTCCCAACATGGGGATTGATACAAGAATAATGAACATGAAGTACAACTGATCATTGGAACATCTGCACTACGGAAAGCTGAGAAGACAAGACGCTGATGGGGAACCCAACGGGTGCGAAGCACGTTCCACCCAACCATGTGAATTACAAGTAACTCACCCCCGTGCTCAGAGGTGACGAGGAAGTGAACCCGACCATGAATGTCAACCGACTCAACCACAATATGATATAAAACAAGTACAACTCAAAGCTTACAAAGAACAACCATCAAATTTCACAAATCACACGACAAGATTAAGCCAAGAACTCATCACGATAACATGAAGTACTATCACTTAATCAATCAAGAATCAATTCACAAGAATTCAAAGAAACATCATAAAGAGATAACATCTAGAGGCAACAATAACAAAGCACAAGGGTGTCAAGTGGAGAGTGTCATCGCATAGCTCTCATGGGATTCTCCTGGCCCTTCCTCCAACTGAGGCGCTGGCACCCATCTATGGATCTCCTGGCCCTTCCTCCTAACCGAGGCGCCGGCACCATAGGGTAGCTGATGCGGAGCCAATAGTCTCTCGTGAAGACGAGACTATGACTATGCCGACCATAGCCTTCTCAGTCTATCACTAGTCTAAGGTAGCCCTAATGCATAGCCGAGGAATCCAAAGTTTTATTATCTTGTGTGTTTAAACTACCCAACCCCCTAAATCTATTGTTTAGGTTATCACTTGTTTACTACTCTTTTGAGGGTTATCCTGGCCCTTCCTCATCCAAGGCGCTGGCGCCCACGAAGAGCCACTCTCCCTCCTATGACCCCTAACATATCTCAAAACAGGCAAGGGTTGGACTAACACATATAAGTCATAAAACCAAAATCCAATACACAAGGCATTAACCATCTCGCAACTACACATAGGCAACAAACTTGCAAACCCGTCCAACCCTTCCTAACATAACCCCAATAACGCTCAAAAGCATAAACAAGGTAACTACACTTTAAATCACAAGCCTCTAGAACAGGATTAAAATACGATAAGGTTCCCACATCGACAACAAAAAGCAATAAAGCAAAATATAACATACAAGGAAACTCTCATCACATTTTGCAAAATTGCACATTTACGTTCGATCCCAATCCTAAGTAAGTAACTAAAATGATTGTCTCAATAAAATCCACAGATACAATTAAAAGCTAATTTTTGTCTAAAAATTTAATTTAATCAACACTATCATTAAACTATTTCCTTTTGAAATATAAAGATAGAATTTACCTAAATATGAACAAAATTGAAAGCTTAAAATCCACGATAAAATTACATCCACATAATGTAATAAATTAACATTTAAATTTAAATAATCTTAATTTCATTTAATATACATAATATTAAATAAAAAGATTATAATTACATTAAAATAATAATGTTAAATAAATATAATTTTATTTATTTTTATTTCATTTTATTTTAAAAATAAAATAAAATACATTATAATTATTTCCTAAAAGTATTAAAAAAAATACATATTGAAATCAAAAAAAATATATATATAAAATAAATAAATAATAAAAAAAAAGAAATAAATATTAAAATAAATAAATAAATAAAAAAAAAACAAACTAAAATTTAAAACACAAAACACATTTAATAAGGGTCGTAGCCCTGACTGCCCGCGGCAGTCTTAGTGACTGCCGCGCACAGCAGTCATTAAGACTGCTGCGCATGGTAGTCTAAGACTGTCGTGGGCAGTACAGGCCGCAGGGGACGAGGCCGAGGGTACGGCTTCGGCCGTCCTTCGTCCTCCCCTCTGCAAATAACATTTTTTTTTAATTTTAAATCTTGTTTTCCAAAACAAATTTCGGTAAACGAAATTAACAAAACAAAAACCCCTATAATCATAATAATTTTGATTTTTAATAATTACAAACGAAATTTTCGATTTCAAACAATAAAATTTTATTTATAAGACAAGCGTACGGCCGACGGCCGACGCATATTTATAAGCAAAATAAAAATTATATATATATATATATATAACCAGAAGATAAAAATAATAACAGGATAAATACCCTGGCTAAAATACAGAAGATAAAAAGTAATTGACAGAGTAAAATACCTTGATTAAATTTACAGAAGATAAATGTAATATTTATACATATAGATATATATATATATATATGCATGAAGGAATATATATATATTATGTGTATATACTCATTTGCATTAAAACTTAGAGAGTGAATACAGAAAACAATTAAGTCCATTATGATTTTTAACATATTGAGAAAACCCCAAATTTTATTTTCTTCAATTTCTGAATCATTTTTCTTTTCTAAAAACCTATTTTGATAAATGGTATGTTTCAGAAGATCGGGGTTCTTGATTTGACAAAGTTTGAATAGTATAATTTCTATGATTTTCTTTGTTTTCTAATCTAATAATTTGTTCTAGTTTCAGTTTTCAACAGAAGTTCTCTATGTTGACAAAAATTATTTTTAATAAGATCTATTTTTCTTTTCAGAAACAAACAGAGAATAGAAAGGGTACGGGAAGAAAAACTACGAGAGGAACCTGGAGTCCAACGCAAATTTGAAGATGCCTGCTTGATTCTGATGCCCTCGAGCTTGATTTTCAATTCTTAGTCCAGACGAACTCACAATCCCTTGAGCAACTTCAACTTTCTGATCTTCTTTGTGTGTGTCTGAGCTTCTCAAAAATTCATGATTAAATAAAATATATTCCTCATCTCTTCAAATCTCTCCAAAAATCCCCCAATTAAAAAGGAAAATCAATTCTTTAAAACAAGCTTTTTTTTTTCAACTCTCAAACCCTATTGGCTCACACTGTCTTTTTAATTCTTTTATTTATTTTATTGCTTTAATTCCTGTTTTTCAACTTTTCTTTCTCCTCACATTACATATTTAATTTAAATAAATTATTCACATAATTATCCACCACCAATTTAATTAATTAAAATAATTAAGCATATTTAATATTTAATTAATAATTAAATTGCAATATCAGATTTTCAAAAATAATTAAAATAATTAAATATTTAATTACAATATAATCCAGCATTAAAATAAATAATCTATTTCAATCATTAAGATAAATCATAATTATCAATGCCCACATAAAATAAGACAAAACACAAACACAACAGACAAAGACGACAATTACCCAAAATCAACAACCAAACCAAACAATGAGACGACCCGACATCATGGAACGGAAGGACTTCATTGTCACCTCTGTATCAACATTTATCCATTGGGTTATTTGGTGCTCGCCCTGTCCTGCCGAAGCAGGTGGAATCGAGACTTATACCTGCAATCCTGCATACAAACGAAGTTGTGTACATGTGCATATATACATATATATCAAAGCATTAAATCAAGATACTGCATTGTGAGAAGGAATCGCAACATAATAGGGCACTCGCGAATGAGTGATGCTATATTGTCCTTCGTCACACCTATTCTAACAATTATAACATAATCCATGAATTACATTTCTAACTAATAATCATCTCATAACATATTAAATTAAATCACTGCATCATATCATAATTCAGAAAATCAACTGATATATAATCAACCATAATGTCATATAAAGTAATCAAGTCCAAAATGAAATAACATCATCTAGCATCTAAACTAACCATATCAACCAATAACAGTATCATCACAGTATGTGAGCACCAAAACAAAACATAACACTACTGAGTCCAACAAGCAACCAGGAGGGTTATTACAAGAAGTTTAGTAATGGAAAAGTCTACATTTGTTACAATACATGCTTTGATATTGTTAGATGAAATAGAGTCAAGATCATATTTAATGATTGGAGGAACAAAGGCATCTTAATAGTGTTGCAAATACCAAGCTTTGTATGGAAATTTCATCTATTACTAAGATGAATGATACAAGTGTGTATGTAATATTTAACAAATAAGGGTGCAAGATGGTTCATGAAACTGTGGTTCTTACAAAGGTATTTTAAATTGGAACTATTTTCCATATTGGTGTGAGAACATAAATTTTAGTGTTATAGTTCAAATACAACTACAAGTAAGAGATCTACATTATCCACACTTTTGGCATCAAAAGCTATAGGAAAGAGATATATAATATCCAATCTTGGATCACATGGATGTCCATGTGGGTTCCTCTACTTGCTTTTACCCTAAATATCAATAACCTAAAGATTGAGAAGACTATATTTTAGTATATAGGCCACATGGGTGAGAAAGGCCTTAGATCCTTAAAAAATAAAATATTTTAGATAATTTAGTTATTTATTTTCTAAAAAATTTACTTTTATAAATATTGCACATTTATGGAAAGAAAAATTATGTCCAATTTTTCAATATTTTCTATATTTGTAGATGTTTTAGATGTAATCCATAATGATGTTTTGGTCCAATTGACATATCTTCATTTGTAAAATTATTTTAATATATTTTTTATTAATTATTTCTCAAAGAAAAATGGGTCTATTTCTAAGGTATAAATTTAAGATATTCAAACAATTCAAAGAATTTAAGGCTCCTATAGAGAACCAAGCAATGAGGAAGATCAAGGTACTTGAATATATAGTGATGGATAATATTACTTGATATATTTTTATAGGTTATCTAAGGAGAATGGTACTATGTAGCATAAGACAACTCCTTGCGCACCTTAGTAGAATGGAGTTGGTGAGGACTCTTAGTGAAGTCAATTCAAGTTTAAAGGTATGTGTAGAAATAATTACTTGGTAGAATTTTATCTATTTAATAGGTCTCCTACATTAGCTCTTATTGAAAAAACCCTGTAGCAGGTTTGGATGGAAAAAATCTCACACTTAAGAATATATTATTATTTGGTTATGAGATATATTCATGTGCCAAAGTTGAATAGATCTAAGTTGGACATCAAAGTTGTTAAATGTATCTTCATTGGCTATAATAATATTTTAAGGGATATAGTATTTGAATCCTATTGTTAGCAAGATAATATATAGTCAAAATGTGGTCTTCATGGAGATAAGGTATATTCCTATAACCAAGCAACTAAAGGAGAATGTAAATTTAGTTGTGTTGCTATAGCCAAAGAATATGAGGTTCCACTTGAGATTGATCTATAGGTTTAGGATAGACTAAGTGTGGAGGATTCAAATAGTTTTAAGGGTTTAGAGGAATAACCTCCTCCTTAATTATTGAGGAGGTCCACTCTATTGAAAAGGAAACTAGAGAGCTATATCCCACCTTATTTAATATGTATATTTGTTTTCTTTACTAATATTGATAAGCCTAGAACTATGAAGGAAGAAATGAACAATAGTGAATCTTGAAAGGCTAGTTGTTGACATATATTTCTTAGTAGAGGTAATATATTTTTAAGAGATCGTTCTCTAGTTGTAAATTTTTTATCCATTACACATATTTATTCGATTACTTCTCCTTTTAACATTAAGGTTGAGAAAATGGATGTGAAGACATTTTGTTTCCATGGTGACATAGAGGAATATATCTACATGCCATAGATAAAGTTGGTTAAGTACAAAAATATGTGGGAACGAATGGAAGCACAATATAATGTGAATGTATTATAATGTGAGCACGTTATAACACACTTTCCCTTTTTTTTTAAATAAAAGAATTAAGAGGTCGAGCTCATTTGAACTTGGCCTCTTAACAAAACCCCGTTTGTATCCTTTTAGAGCATGCTCACATTGTATAATAGCTCTTTCATCACCAATTTTCCATTGCCAAAATTCCACCACAATGTGACCAAGGTCGAAGAGGTAAGTTTTTTGTTTTTTAGTGTAAAAATTTAATTAAATAGATAGATTGAAAATGTTTTGAGTGGTTTTTCTTTAATTTATAGGAATTGAGAATGCACCATGAATTGATGAAAACTCGCATTCACCAATTGATGAAAACCTTTCTAAATAGCAACCACAACAAGTCCCTCCCACATTTCCTCAAAATCCTCCTAGGATACAAGAAAATATATTAGGGAAAATAGAAAACAATAAAAAATAACTTGAGATAATAATTGAAAGGTTAAGAGATCCATTAGGAATAAAGTCCCATAAGTCTACACTTACTAGTTCACTAGAATCGATCTTCTCTCACATACTATCCATGAGTGGCCAAATAAATACTTAGTTGAACAAGAGGGAAGAAAAATGATAATTTTATGTGGAAAAATTATCTTACGATCAAATCAAACAAAAAGAAATAAATATGAATTGTGTGTGTTGTTCATCGACCCATAAACTAATGCACCCATACACAGTGCTTGCAAGAGGTTTCCTATCTATTGGTGCCACTACCAAGGGATAAGGAATAATATTTGAGATAGGTGGTGGATGTTTTTTGACCATCCTTCATGTAATAACAATGAGTTCTTGCAATACTATTTTATGAAACTCTATTGTGAGTTTTTCCTCAATGAGATGAATTATTTTTATATTTGGGGTTTCTAGGGTAGAGGTGGGGGTACAGCATAGGACAAAGATGGGGAACAATGTGCTAGATACCCCTTTCTAGACTTGAGTTTGAGAATGTTACTATCCCTTCCATTGTGAAAGAGGGTTTTGAGGTCGAGACCCTATATTCCATTAGCTCACTCACTTAGACCCTTTCATAGCATGCTAGGCCTCTAGCATAGGGTGATGTGGGTGAGTCTTCTAGGTCTTGACCTTCACCTAACTTATGTCAAAATTGTGGGTCTCTTTGTACTTATGGGTTTGAGGACGATCGCGATGTAAACGACCAACAATAGGACATATCTATATTGGATCATATTGTCACGATAAATGAGTTGTTGGATTAAACATTTGGTATGATAGATAGATAAATTTGAATAAGGTCAAATTCAATTTAGCATATTTTATTTTGAAATGTATGCTTAATTAAATTACTAAAATGATTCTTATATAATTTCAAAGTCAAAGTGTTCACCCTACATCTAGCAGCCCTCCACCTCTCACTTACATAATGATGTTGAGTCCATAGGTATATTACTAGTAAATAAATAATAAATATAAAATGTGTGAAAATTTTAACATTATATAACTGATAATCTTAAAAAATGACATTGGATGTCGAACCAATTAATGTTGGGCCTTCGACATTATCACATGTTAGTTGAAGTGGCCATACATCTTATATTGAGGTAAGATTGAGTATTTTAATCATTAAATGTTTATAAAATAACGTTAGGTATATTTTTATAATTTAATAACATTTTTTCATTTTCAAATGATCATATCTGTTGATACTCCTCTTGATATTCATATGAAAATAGAGCATGGTGTTTCCATAGTAGTATCATCTTCAATGTCTTTGATAGAGGTATAAGCCAAATTAGTAAATTTCATATTATATTTGGTTTTTTATATGTCTATAAAGTGGAAATTTGGAATGATATTCATTTGTATTTTATTTTGTATCGTGATGCTTGCCACAACCTGCTTCACAACTCTAGTTCGTGAACACACCCCTATTAATAATTAAGCGGGAAAAAATTGGTTCAAAGTGATTATGAGTATGTGATAAGTGGTTATTCTATTATATGTCATTTTGTAATTCAATTTTTATATTAATGTATATAATTTTTATCGTATTAGGTTTAGGTCTATAATATTTTAGAGAGGAGGTCAAGTCAATGGGTTTGAAAGAAACCATCATTTCATGCCTCTCCATCCAATTGATATTCAGGTGGTTCATGATCTATTCCCTTCCACTAGAGGGAAGTGATTACATTAGGATCCTTTGTTGTATTCCTATATGGAAATTTTATACATATATTTTTGTATTATAGATATGTGACTATATGCCTATATGGATTTCTTGAATAAATATTGTTCTTTTAGAAACATATAACATTGTAAGCTTATATATATTTTTGGGTAATACAAATTATGGTTGTATGAAAAAGCTCATTTATATACTCATTTCAATATTTTAATGTTTAATTTTTGGGTTACTTTGGTTGATAAAAGTTAAGAGTTTCATAATTTTTGAGTTTTTAGTATTTGATGAGGATCTCCTTGATGCTCCATCACCTAGGATTCCTGATATTGATATATTTTTACTAGTTTTCATGCCTTTTTAGATGAAAAATGAAAAAAAAAACATATCTCTTCAACTTTTGTTCAAGGGTTTGGCAACTTCAAGGTTTTAAAGGATTTATTTTTATTCCTTGTTGATATATGCTTGATATAGTATGATTTTTATAAAGATGCAATAATTTCTTTGTTGGTTACAAGGTCATAATAGTTTAGCAAAAGCATATATTTTGGATAGTCCCATAATTTTTAAGGGATAGTCATATCTTCTTGATTGTTCATCAATATAATTCCTTAGTTTGGAAGGAATGCCTAGAGTTTCACAATGATCTTGTGGGTTGTTATGATGATAAATTCTTACTAGGAACAATTAGGACATTTAACATAAATTCAAAATTATGCTAGCATGCACACACATTAGATATAACTACAACAATATTATTTCCACCTTTATCCTTATTCATCATATATAGGATTATATGCCTCTCAAATCAAGACTAAAATCATTATAAATTGGAGACAAAAAATAAATAAGATCATTTTTAGAAATATATGATTCTCATCTTTATTTAGTTTTGTATCTAAGTCAGATCCACTGCAATTATATTATTTTTAATCAAATTGGGTGTTTCTATTGAAAAACCCACCCAATTTTATCATTTTATCTCACTTTCATGTTTCAAAGCCTCATTAAAACTCATCTTGTATCTTATCATTTTTTATAATATTCCTTGTATCCATCCATATTAAATTCCTACAAAACTCCCCTTATATGATAAACCACCAAGTAACAAAATTTCAATATTTTTATATCAATAGTGCTTAAAAAATTGTGGGTGGATTTATCTTACATAAGTTCTTTTCATAAGGATCCTTGAAATAATAAGTTCTCACTTTGATCTAAATCTCTTTTTATGATTAAATCATCTTCAAACTCCATGAAACCTCTTGGTTTCTTCTCAAAGCATCTTACTCATTATCAACCCTTTCACTATCTCCATAACCTATGTATGTGTATCAATAGCATCATCCCATTCATTTTCTAAAAGATCTTCTAATTTGATCACTAGTATGTTGTGCTTCTTTCTAGTTAAACCTTCTCACAATGTAATCTCATGTGAATTTAGTACCCTAATAACTATTAGATAGTCATTTATCTAATATTATAGGCTTTATAGTTTATGAGATTATCATTTGGTGATAGTATTGTTTTTTTTGTGACTTGATAGTTTCAAATGACTATCTTAAATAGTACATGATTGTATTGATGCCATTTATGAATATATTTAGTTGTGGCAACTATCCCTTTTTTATGTGATTGAGTTTGAATGATATAATTTCCCTCTTGTTATTTGTATGATAGTCTTGGTAACATGTTTACTATTTCTATTTTTTTAGATGTCCCAACTAAAGGATAAAGCTGACCCCCTGCCCCCTCGAGAAATCAAGAGGAAATTTCAAATTTTGGGTTGATTTCTCAATAAAGGTTAAAAGCTGCCCCAAAGGTTCAACAAGGTTCCGGGATGCAAGAATAGTGCCAAAAATGTAAAAAAAAAATATAAAATTAGGTCCAGATTGGAAAAATTGGTGAAAAGGATAATAAACCCCATCATTAAGGTTAAATTAGGGAAAACATTCATAATTTTCTAGCTTAAATAGGCCAAGAGGGGTCATTTTCAATTCATATGTGCATTCACATTTAAGGAATTCTCGTAATTTGAGCTCTAACCCTTCGACAATATGGTGTGTCATGAGCTTCCTCAACACATCTTTGATCGAGTTCAAGAGTTCCAATGGTTTCTAGGCACACGACCATCGGTATGTGATTCAAAACTTGATTTGAAATTTGAAAATTTGATGCATTTATTAGGCATTAGAATTTGAATTCTAGTGGTGTCACTATATAGCGATGCCAAAACTTAAATCGGCGATGCCCAAATGACTTATGGCAACACACATGTATATGGAAACCTATTTCTTGATTTAGATTAGGGTTTCAAATTTTAAATGGCGACATGGGCTTATTTGGCGACGTACTTGCCGATTTAAAAGTTAGGGTTAGGTCAGTCCAAAATCCAAATTGTGACACCACCTTATATGAAAACACATTTTCCAATTTGAAAGTTTAAATGCATCGAGAGGCATTGTTTGAATTTTGAATATAGCGACACTATTGTGATTTCAGAGCTAGAAATTGCAAATAACATCAAATTTTAATGATTTCCTAACACTGTGTGCTTCGTGAGTATAGGAGGTCTTCCCACCATTGATGTTGAGGGAGCACAGGCCCACAATTCTGGAGGAGTTAGATGATCTGTCAGAGTTGCACCAGGAGCACCTAGGAGAGATTGAATTATGGTATATTGCATACGCACCTATTATTCAGACTCATCTAGTGATGATGATAGTGTTGTGTGAGAGATGGCATAGTGAGACCTCATCCTTCCACCTTCTAATGGGGACGCGATAGTTAGATTGGAGGAAGTGTGGCGGATATTGTGGTTTCCTATCCATGGTGATCGTGTGATTTGTAACATTGATGTCAGATTTGATGCATGCCTCGAGATGATGGGGATGGAACAAATTGTATTGGTCATATTGCAAATTGATTTAGAGACATATAGAGGTTAGGTGTTGACCTTTAGATTGATTTTTGCAGCCATCGTTTCAAGTTTGGTGGCTCCAGATAGATGAGGTAGATTTTTTAGTCCAGGATGGGGCTTGGCATGGCACCAGATGTTGTACAGGAGGACTCTTTTTGCATGGGGACCCGTGATGCTGGCCTCCTTATATCATGATTTGCATGATTTTGTTTACTACAATGGTAGAGCCCTCGGTGCAGGTGTTACTCTTCTTCACATCTAGGCATGGGAGCATATTTTCATGCTTTAGACCATTATACAAATGGAAAACATGGAGCCAGATGATCCTATAATATGGATATATTGAGGTTCCATCACACTCAAGCACATTGGATAGATTGGGCTCCCATACTGCAGATAGGTGATTGATGATATGACCGTGTTTCATTGGTGCCCATGGATTAAGATGCTACCATGGTTTGATGATATACAACAACTTTCTTTTTCCAAACAAACCTATTACATGTAGGGTTGGGAGCACAACATGATTGAATGGTACCTTCCTAACAGGGTAGCCGGACAGTTTGGTGATGTACAAGATAGGTCTGACGATGCCTACATATCAACTTTTGCTAGATTAGCTAGAGATTTTCCTACATGGGGATCAACAATTCTAGATCTCGAGGCCATTGAGAGATTTTTTTAGTTGGTTGCACAACCTTGGGCATATGATCAAGGTAAACCCATAGCACAAACCACTCTAGCGTATGATGCATGTTTTGTCCCTCTGAGGTGACTTACAGATCTAGTAGGTGCTCCTCCCAGAGGGAGACCACGAGGCAGAGGTGCCAAGGGAAGAGGATGGGGAGGCCAAGACAACCATGATGGATAGGTTCTAGGGGATCCTCCAATTGGTCAGCAACCTCCAGTAGCACAGCAATAGCCAACAAGACCACCACCACCACCACTAGATGCGTGAGATGCACAAAAACATCAGCTACAACAACAAGTGTAGGTTTTAATGAGTGAGCAGGACCAGGCCCACCATCAAGTTTTGGATGACTATTGAGTGAGATCAGGCTCAACAACAAGTGATTGCGGTGACAACTGAGAGAGATGTGACACTGCAAAGAGTACAGGCTATCACTGGAGAGAGAGATCAAGAGGTGGCTAGGCGACAACAGGTTGAAGTTATGATGGTAGCCAGACAATGTCAACGCGGTTGTACAAAGAGGTTGTCACAAAGGCTATTTATTATAGGAAACACTACCATAGGGATGTTCTAGTGGCTCTTCATCAACGATATTTTTTGTAGCACAGGGATGTGCATCCCCGTGCAGAGGATCAGTTTGAGAGGCAAGCTAGAGAGGGTAGCAACCACCAAGGCTATATTTTTGATGTACAAACACTTTTTGATTTTTTCCCATTCTTTATCATTGATATATACATTCATGGGCTCCTTTTTTATAGCCTCATGGATATTGTACTTATCATCGATGTACATACACTAATCCATATTTTGTACCATCACACACACACGTATATCACTAAATCATTTGACTGCAAAATACGATGAAACTTTTTGACAAAATATGTACAATTAAATGAATCATTGGGTACATGTGTACTTTTCAATTTTTTTTAAAAAATTGTGCCTGACATTCGTCAAAATTTTGACGAATAGTGATTTCTATCAAAATTTTGACGATCATAAATATTACTAAATAAAAGTGAGTTCTACAATAATTTATCTATACTTGTAACATTGTTTTCATGCTATACTTGCAAATTTTCCCTACTTGTGAATTTGCTATACTTGTGACAATTTGTGGAGGTTATAGGACAAATTTTTTGGTGCAAAATATCAGAATTATTAGATTTTGTTACTTGTCTATGATTAAAAATTATTGGTGTTTGAGTTTGATATTTTTTGAAGATCTAAATATTCAAGCTTGGTAAAGAAAAATATGTTAGATAATATTAGTGCAGAACAAAATGAAGAGACACTTGCTAGATTATGGGCTATATTGAAAAGAAAGGGTGATGGGAAATGTTATTGTCCTTGCAATAATTGCAAGGCCTTAAAGATGAGAAGACTTTTAATGACAACTAAGAAACATTGTAGGCAACATGGTCACATTGAAGGGGGGCATGATTATCATCCATTGGTAAGTTCATGTTCATTATATGTCTTTATATTGATTGAATTTGTAAATGTTTATATCTCTTTAACATTTTTTATATATATAAAAAATCACTTGATCATGATCATGGTTTATTTTTGTCGATCATTATTATAAAGTTTGGGCACTCTAGGGCACATGGTATGGATTATCACGGCCCAAAGAATGTGGTTTTGCAAGCAGAGGAACATGGAGTTGTGAACATTGAAGATGAAGTTAATGATCCTATGGAAGAAAATGATCATGTGCTAGAAAACATAGTTGAAGATGATGGTACAAATACATTGATCCATGGCACATTTAGTGGCACAACTGATCATGATGATTGAGATGACTTTGATGATGTTCATGATTTACCTATACTCAAGAAGGCATACAAGCCCCTTTATGAAGGCTCCCAAACAACTCTTCTCTCTACTGTATTGTTGCTGGTGAACTTGAAGGTTATGAATTTTATCCAACATAGTAATCACATGAATGTTAAGGTATGTCATATATGTCATCTTTTTTCATCTATTTTAATTGTTATTAGTTCATCACTAGTAAATAAAAGATGAAATATGTACCATTAATATTCTTTATACTAAAAAAATATTTTTTTTGTTGTAGATTGATAGGTAAATTTTTGTTACCACCATCTAATATTTTACCTCGCTCATATCGAGATTTATCTACCATTATGAAAGATATTGGAATGGAGTATCAAGCAATAGATGCATGTCCCAATTATCATATTATATATCATAAACAACATGAATTTGCAACAAAATTCCTAGAATTTCATAATAGTAGATATCGAACAGATCAACTAACAAAAAAGGTCCCTCACAAAGTTTTTTGTTATATTCCCATTATTCCACGTATGCAACGATTATTTAGGTGTGAAAGCTTAGCGCAATTTATGGATTACCATGCATGGAATAGAAGTGGAGATGACATTCTTTGAATTCCTATGGATGGTTTTTCATTTAGGGACATGGAGGAAAAATGGCCACACTTTAAACAAGAACCTCATAATCCCAAGCTTTCATTGGCAGCAAACGGTGTCAATCCATTTGGAGAGTTGTGATCTATTTACTTGATGTGGCATATTTTTGCTATCAACAATAACATTCCTCCATGAATGTCAATAAAGAGGGAGCACATAATGTTGGAAATGATTGTTTCAGGTATTTGTTTAAATAAATTTTCTTTAATGTAGTAGCATCTCATTTGTCTTATTTGTTGCATAATGACTTATATTTTTTTCATTTAATAGGACCATGTACATTAATTTATATATATTGCAGTAAAATGGTTATAATAATTATGTAATGTTTATGTTCATTCAACTAGGTAAGTACCAAGTTAAAGATATGAATGTATATATCATGCCTCTTATCAACAAGTTACTAAAGTTATGGAATGGCATCACTATATATGATGTCTCTAGACCAATAGGACAAAGACAATTTCAATTACATGCAATGCTTGTATAGACAATTCATGATGCCCTAGGGCTAACACATTTTTATGGTATGTTATAACATTTGATTGCACTTTAACGATATTTAATTTTATGAAGTAGATATCATGCATGTTTTTTAAATAATCTATTCATTATATATAATTATAAAAATTGGCATATTTAATCCAATTATATATATGATCTTGCAAGTCTTCAAACAAAGGGAAAATCTACATGTCCAATTTGTGGTCCAAAGATCAAATCTTGATATTCAACAAGTTTAGGAAAGCAGGTGTTTGATGAGTATAGGCACTTCCTCCATAGAAATCATAAGTATCAAGCTACTACAAATATCTTTTGAATGGGAAAGAAGAGACTACATCAAAACCACAAAGAATGGCACCTCACCTATGGAAGTTGGAATATAATAGAATTTATCATCAAGATTATACATTGGATCAAATTTTTTATCTATCATATATGATATGTTTGGAATTTATATTTTTATATTATGTTTTTTTTACTCATATTGTAATTGACAATGATTGTCATTGTTAATTTGTTTAACTTATATGCTTCATAAAGGTCGTCAAGGTTTTAATGGTCGGCTTCCAAAAGGACTGAAAAATTATCCCAGATAATTTAGTAGGTTTCCCTACTATGAGCAGCTACAAAATGTGCATTTGTTTGATATAATGCATATAGGAAAGAATATAACAAAAATGTTATGGAAAATATTCAATGGAGGACATGACAAAGAAAAAATTGTCAAAATTTGTAGTAACATTCAAGAAGCCAATCATGCAATGAAAAATGTCATTCAATCAAATAGCGATGGAGAAAAAATTAATATATGCACCCTTCCTTGTTTATTAATGGAGCAACAAAACAATGCTATAAAAGAGGTCATACGAAAAATTTGATTTCCCACAGGATTTGCTGCAAACATAAACGCTATCATAACAAAGAAAGGTGAATTTGGGCTAGGGATGGAAACACATGATTGACATACCTTCATTAAGGTAATTATTTTGGTATATTTTATATATATTTGTATACTGCATGTACTTTTTAGTGTATTATGTTTACTAGTTTTGAAAAAATAATGAAAAGATCATTTTATAATTGTTGCAGTACTTTCTACCTCCATCTCTCCCAGACAACTTCGACAACAATGTCAAGAAAGTTATATATGATCTTGGAAAATACATGAGGTAAGTAGCGATATTTGTTCAATTTGTTGTATAGATCTTGTATTTTCCATTTTTTTTACTTGTTATGTAATATATTGTATATTTTTGCTAAATCTCATTAATATATTTATGCCTTGAATCACTTGTAGATGGTTGTCATCTAAATAATTCCATAAAGAAGATATAAATTATTGGAAGAGAAAAATTCCTCATCTAATGTGTGAAATGTAAAAGTGTCTACCTTTGACATTTCTCAATGCACAAGAACACTACCTCATACACCAAGTTGAGGAGATTGAATTGTGTGGACCTATACACATAAGGTCAATGTGGATGGTTGAGAGGCACTTTAAATTTTTGAAGGCTTTGGTTAGACAAAGAGCACATCCTAAGGGTTCTATGGTGGAGGGATAAATGGTATACCAGACCATAGTGTACATTATTGAATATCTTCCTAAGTTTGCAACAAAGATCCATGTAGATCGCATTTGGGATCCCAACTCCATTAACAGATTTGAAGGGGAGTAGCTAATGGGGAAAGGTAGAATGAGGAAAGTGAGAGGTAATTATAAGATGGTCATGGAGATTAATTAGAATACATTTTACATTTTCTTCAATTGCTTGAAAAGAAACAACAAAGAACTAGTCCAAATGAAAGAATCTTCCACACACAAATAGAAAAGTATTGGTATTGTATTACTTTCGAAAATAAGTCTTTCACTGTTGGTGCCTTATTTTATCCGCTATGTCATTGCAACATCTTACATTGATTATTCCCTTGTCAGCATAACTTGAGATATATTCTCCTAACTAAATGCAATGTTCCTATGCCGATATTGTACAATGTGCTTCCTTATTCACGTTATCTCTCAAAAATGCAGGTAAAAATACCTCAAGAGGTTTCCAAACTCTTGGTACATTTTAGGGTAACATACAAGGCCAAATGGTTTTAGACCTTCTTCTCTTCAGGTGCTACCAGACCTAGGTGGGTCTACCTATGTGAATGAAGCATACTTGAACTATGTGATTCCTCCTACAACAGTCTATTCACAATGGAAATTTGAAAGTGAACAGATGTACTACTAATCTAGCATAAATTGTATAAGTAGTATCAAAGAAATATGTTCAGTTAATAGATGTAAAATGATTTAAATCAAATGAAACTAAGTGATGAAATGTGAATAATAGTGATTTTTTGGGTATATAGAGTCGAGTAGAAATCAAAGACAAGTGACTTATGATTGGCAATAATTCAAAACTGTTTGGCACTTATATGTTTATAACTTGTATAAACAGGCATGGGTGCAATTATCAGATTCTTCTTTAATTATCCAAAATAATATTGCTATGTTGTTGTGAATAATCAAGAGGACTTTAATCTTTACTTGAAAGACCCAATTAATTATGCCACACATATACAACAAATGCACACTAATAAATTGAAAATATGCTTGATATATCAATTTAAACAATAGAGTAATATTGAATATGGAGACAATCTGGCAATATCTTCAATTAACTTAACAAACAATTGATACCAACATAGAGCCACCGAATCAAATATTTTCCACTAACTTCATCAAAAAAATTACACGTGCATATTGATCCTTTATGATGTAAACATTGTATCAATCCCTATTCTCCTACTTCTTCTATCTACTCCTATATTAATATTTTTTTCTTGTTCTTGGTCTCTCTTATTTATAGGAGAGGCAACAAGCTTCACACCAAAAAAAATGACTTTTGATAACAAAACTTGACTAACATGTAAAATATAACTGAAACAATTAACAACTAACACATGACAATTCTATTAATCTCCAAGTAAAAGCTCGAGTCACCAAAGACCTATGCAAAGCTTTTACTTTACAATAATCATCATTGATAGTGATTAATCTTCGTCTGAACCGAGGTATTTCTCCTGCCACTTCCTTATGGTTAAATCATTTAGCCACTTGTATTCATGTGCAACAGTGAAGTTTAATAAGTGGCTTTTCCATCTGCTATCGAGCAAGTTTTTGGCATCTACAATGAACTTTGTATAACCATTATCCAATGCAATAATTCCATCAAGCAGAGCATGAATTTTTTCACAATTGATACTACCATCACGCTGTATATGTGTTAAACATTGTGCAACCATTTGATCAAATTCATTTCTCCATTCATCCACATCCTTGAGTTGACCATCACCTTTAATGATCAAAGGGTTAAAATTGTGTTTTATTGAATCAAATGAATTCCTTTTGTTTTCTACCTTCTTCTTCATATCAATCAAATACTTATGCTCATCAATGATTCCTTTTACCATTTCTTGAGTAGGTTTTAACCTTGGGGGTGCATCAGGATCTCTTTGTGTGGCTTTACACAGAGTGGTAGAGATATGGTAAGTGGGCTTCCATCTTTTATGCAATTCCTCTAAGATAGGGGAATTAGTATTTATCTATTCTAGAGCTTTTACCAAATGATTGAAGCCCTCGTGAACACTTATTTTATCTTTTAAAACTTCAACTCTGTGTTTTAGTATTTCCTCCAAGGTACTCAAGATGTGTCATTTGATATCATCCATATTATGATTCTTTAGTTTCTCAACCTCTTCTTTCAATTGTTGAATATGTGGATATTCAACTAAAGCAAGTGGATGATAAATAACCATTTCATTCCCCTTTACATTTATAGCTTGTTGCAATTGTTGTTTCAATCTAAAAATTTTAATGAATAAATTATTTATCTCCGCATTTGATAGTTTGAGTCTTTTCTCATACTTTATCATCTTCTTTTCCATGTTTTCCACTACATCTCTTGTAAACATTGTTGAATGCATTGTCATGGTTGTTGCTTCTATGGGAGTAGTGTCCTTCATAGTTATGACCAGAGTAGACCCTCTCATTTCCTATACCACATCTAGAAGCCTAGGCTTCCTTGTGCTTTTATATTTCATCCATAGGGCAAGGGTCTGGTGGTTGGATTATATCCTATCCCTGATGCTCCTTCCGAATCAAATTCTACAACCAAGTTGGGATCATCTTGAGCTCTAATTTGATCCAACATAAGCAATTTGGAGAGCTCCATTCCTGGTATAATGAGCATGTTACTTCTCAACACTAACTCCCTTGCCTCTTTAGGAGTAATATTGGCATTGTCAATGTTTAACTTTTCCATTGTTTATGCTTGCACTTCTACATGTTTTGAATCATCATCTCCAATGAGGTTAATTTTTAGTCTCTCATCAAATTGTTTCATCTACATTTTTATCCACAAATCTTTAAACTCCCTAGTATGGATAAAGTCATCATCCTCCATGAATCTCAGGGAAGCAATAATTCTTTCATCATCCTGCATTTCATCAATAGCCTCCTCCAATATTCTCATCTTGGGATCATGAGGCTCAGAGATTTTTTGTTTCTCTGCATCCTCTTTCATCTCAGCCAAAGTTAAGACTGCCTCTTGTTCTTCATCACTTGACTCATAGTCCACTAGTGACCCAATCTTCTGTTTCTTGGCAAGAGCCTCATCTGTTTGAGATGGAGGAGATGGATGAATTGGTGATGAAGGTGGTGTATGTGATGTAGAGGTTGTGGATGTTGGTACCTTGGGTGTATGAAGTGGGGTGATTTCTCTTCTTGAGCCCTTTTAGATAATTCATCAATTTTACCAAGGACTAATTGAATTCTTTTCAACAAATTTGGCTCCTCATCAAAAAACCTCTTGAACTTCGTATCTTTTCCTCTCTCTTGATCCTCCCATCTCATCATCATTAACCATATTTTCCTTCTTTCAAACACATCTTCAAAATAGACTAGGTTTCTTATTACATCCTCTTTCGAATCAAATTTATGTGTTATTTACCTCTTTGTGAATAGGGTTTTTCTGATATTGTTGATGTGGCCTTCTGGATCACATATTCTCTCTTTCCCTGATTTGAGAGAAAAATTATCTTTTATAAATCTCTGTAATTCCTCCAACATATTTGATCGAATTGAAAATTCTTCAAATACCGTCAAAATAGGTAGAAATGGGCCTTTTCTCTGATTTTTCATCAAATCATGCTCCATCCAGAGCATTTTCCACATAAATTCTAAAAACCATTTACCTTGATGATGGTGTGTTGTGGCATCAAAAACCAATTAGCATAATTATGTGTAAAATCTTGATCCAGTTTGTATTGCAGGGGTCTCATGACATCCATTAAGGATTGTGGTAATCTTGGTGTAGGAAAACCAAGCTAAGCAATCAATCTGATGACAAAATCATCCTTAAATAAAACATAATCATTTTCATTGCATTTACTGTCCCAAATATAACACCAATTTTGTACTAGGAGTATAACTCCATTCTCATGTGTTCTCAATTTCATCCTCTTTGTCCATTTTGTTTCATTTTGAGATAGAATCAAATGACATAATAAGGAGTACTTTCTAAAATTTATGGGGGTCTTGGCTTCCCTAACCTGTATCAGACCTTCATGAATTTTTTCCTCAATGAATGAAGAAAAATCAAACTCCACATTCGATTTAGGATGTTGGATAATCATGGCCATTCTCATCAACCCTATCGACATATTCTCCTCTGTATCAACTCTAAGAATTTTGCATAATGGATAGTAGGTATTTTTGAAATAGGTCTAAAAGTCAAACATTGGAAAGGGTTCAAGTCTTGAAGAGTGAATGGGAAAGACTATTTTTGTCACCCCTTTTCATGTGTAAGGAGAGTTCATCAATCCTACAGGTCCTTTTCAACCTTCTATATTCTTTCTCCAGCTTCCCCAAGTCAATTTCAGTGACAGCCTGCCTGTTTAGGTCAAAACACCTAGTTATAGCTTCCCTTGAGATATCTACCAGACATTGACCATCTGGAAATCTAACCATTTTTTATGGGGCATGATATCTATTGGCCAAGGCTCTAATTAGCTCGACATCAATAAAAACATTAGGAAGAACTAATTTTCCTATGTCAAAATTCCATGGGTTTGACACTGGAACCCCTTCATCTCTATTCCTATAAAAATACCAATATAAATTCCACCCAGACTATGGAATTATTGGGTCCCTACACCCCTGAGCTAAATACTTAAATAGTTTCTTATAACCCTTATCTATTGAACTAGGTAATAGGACAAGTAATGGCGACTATAATGAAATTCTACTAGATTTTTCTTCCTTTTTAGTTCCTGCCCTTGATTTCTTTGGCACTATTGTTTAAATTTTAGTGAATGATAAGTAGACTTACCAGAAATTTTGCTTGCTCTGCAAAATTATTCCACTATCATACTTTGAGCTCACCTATATTCAGCTTCTGCTAGCATGATCACATGAATTCTCAATTTTCCCTTGTTAAATTTTGATATCATACTGCATTAATTTCATATCTTAAGCTCTTCATCATTCAAATCTTTCATACGGAGCTGAATTTCATACTTCAATGCTGATTGATGTGATTGGCCTTCATTTAATTCTCCAATAGCAGATTACCGCACTATCACATGACATTTTTCATCCCCCTGCGGTATATTGGTTCCTCCTTATCTCTATTCTTATTTCACCACTCTACCGCAGGCTCAATTCCAACCCTCCATGGTATGGCGATGCATTATTACCTCTGTTCTTAGCTTACTGCTCTACCGCAAGCTTCATTTCAACCGTCATGGTATAACAATTCCATCTATTAGTATTAACCATGACCCTACTCTATCGCGGGCAAGACATCAACCTTTCGTGGTATTGCGGTATATAGTGTATTACTTCCTTTACCCACTGCGCTACCGTGAGTTGCTTTATTGGAGGTTGGGGTAAGGAGGTAAAAGGAAATTTTGACCTTGTGGATGGTAAAAACATGGTTTTTAAGGAAAACATTTTGATTTCATATGAAAGGACCATCAGATATTTGAATGAAAATCCTAGTTCCAACACACGTAGGCCATTCCTACAATGTTTTTATCAGTGAAGCTTGCTAGTTGTTGTGTCGATATATTGTATCTTGCCAATATAAACATAAAACATGATCGGGGTGACATAGATACTACTTGGCCGATATTTTATATCTCTTCAATTTGAAATGTGTGAACAAAGGGTCTTGGATACATATAGTTCAGAGGTTTCTTATGAAAGATAATAATACCATTGCTAGTGGGATGTTAGGTTTTCAATTACATCAATTATAGATTAAGGTTGTATACCATGGTAATTAACTAATTATACGTCATTTGTAAATTTCATTTTTTTCTTATATAGTTGGTTGAGATTGGGATGCACTACATTTGTACATCGCAAACAATCTTGATTGGATGTCAGTATGGATTGAACGATGTCAACAATCTAGTCATGCATTAACATGGGAAGGTATGGCTTCATTGGTTAAAGAAGCTCATCGTAATAGAGATTCCAATGTTAAACCAAGGGAAATTGATTTAGCATATGGTTTAAGAGATTAAAAAGTACATATAAATATATTAATCACCCATATTATTTAACTACTTTCAATTATATTGATGTATATATATGTTGAGTTTTTTTTCTTTGCATACATTTGGCCAAGAATAAAAATGTTTATCAACTAAAGATGCACTAATTTTTACATGTTTGACATATTGCAAGTGAAACACCACAAGGCTATGTGGTGCAATGGTTGTAAATTTTGAATCAAAAAGTTAGATGACACGAAGAAAACTTGTGATTCTGGGATAATTGTAGTCTTTCAAGTGACTAATGTCTCATCCAGAAGTGACATACATCCAGAAGTCTCAAAAAATTGATACTATGGGATTTTGGATGATATACTTGAGTGTGAATTTAAGTCCTTCAAATTAGTTTTTTTTGTCATCCAATGGTACAGGCTATGATTGAATGAAAATGATCCTGAGAGAACTATTACTGAACATGATAATGGATTTACCATGGTTAATACAAGGTCGATTGAGTGAGATGGAAATGAGCAATATGTTCTTCCAAGCCAATGTGATCAAGTATTTTACTTAGAGGTTCTAGGTAAACTAGGTTGGTCATTTTTTTTAAAACATGATCCAAGAGGAAGGCTGGTAAAGTATAATGTGGTGGAAGAAGAAGATACCAAGGAACTAGAAGATGATGTAGATGATGATCAGGATCAACAATTAGTTGATGATGTTCCTAGTGAATATGTCGAAGAAGAGGAAATAGATCATGATGATGTAGGAGTCAATGTTCATGAATATGATATCTATGTGGATGATGACATTATCAAAACTGATATCAATGATGATGATGATGATAAGACCAATCCTTACAATGTTGAATCTGGATCAGATGATACAAACAAAGAGTTGGATGAAGAAGAAGATCAATGACATTGAAATGTATGAGTTATGTGATTATATTAGCTATTTGATATTGATTTCTTCATAGAATTATTTTTGACTTATATGGTTACATAATTAATTCATGATGTTTTTAATTTTTATGCCATTACATAATTAATTCATGATGTACTTTTTAATGTTGTTAATTCATGACGTTACAACTAGTGTAGCTCTCCTAGAAATTTCCATATGATCAAATCCTAATTACTCTACGACTATTTATGATTAGATATTCTTTGACCATATCTTTGGTTATTTCATTCCCAAAAAATTAGTGTTTCCTCATGTTGAGCCCACATAGTGACATGTGTTTTGTATTACTAACATATGACATTGTATGCATATATTTCTTTCTTGTATATATTATAGTTTTAAAAACTTATTCTATTGTATGCTTGCATGGCTTCTTAGTTAATATTTTTTTTTCTATTATTGATCTTTTTGATATTTTCTATAAGTTATTATTAGATGATACACAGTGGATTCCTTTTTTTTTTATATTTGAAGATACATAACTAATTACAAGGATAATATAAAGAGATATATCTATATATGTATCATTTGTGAGTTTCTAAAATATTTTACTTCCATGTCAACTACTTTCTTTAATTCAATTGAGAAACATAATACCTCTATAATCTTGCATTTATCAAGTGTCAATAAAATAAAATTCAAGTACTTAGCTATCAATTTTATCTTGATTGATCTAGTAATAATATACTAACCAACTAATACTCATCCAATGATATCATCTTGCATTGATTTGTGTTACTTGACCATCTCTTGGTTTAAGGTATGAATTTAAGGTTCTTACAATGACTTTTCAACCAATGGTATTATTCTATCCTATCTCTACCATTCTAGTTCTAAAATAAATCTTACAAATCAAACCTAACTAGCAGTCACACCTTACTGTGCAATAGGTACGCTGAAAAAGAGTGGAATTTCAATTAGGATAAATTTTGGTCTATTTTTTGCATACATTTATGCAGTACATGAGGTCAATTGGTAGGAAATTTATCAAATGATGTTTGTGCAACAAAGGTCCCAATGGAGAAATCATAGCTTCAAATAAACTATGCATCCACTTACAGGGATCCAAACATGATTGAAATAAAACCTTTGAATTAGGAAGATGATAAAGCTCCATTACCAACAAGCTCATGTTATGCTTTCAATAAGGAGAGAGGGGATCAAAAGATCGGCGTCAGGCGAAATCGAAGTCGAAGAATCAGATCGAACAGATCGAAGGCAATCAGATCGGCGGACAGGGGATCACGACCAGGATATCAGAGAGATCGATCAGTCGATCGGAAGAACAGCGGACAAAGGAAAATCAAAGTTCGACCAGGATCGAGAGATCGGCGATCAAAGATCGTCGTCACGAGATCAAAGATCAAGACAAAATCGATCGAACTCGAGATCGATCGTCGAGATCAAGATCGATCAAAGGCAGAACAGGCGCTCGAATATCAGGCATCCGGGAGATCGAATCAGATCAAAATCAGGATCGGATCACGCGATCAAAAGATCGATCAGTCACGATCGGGATGGTGGCTCAGTAGATGGGGAAGGGGGAATGACATGAATGGTGGGGATGGGGGTAAAGAGGCTGACGGGGAAGAGATATATCAATCACCCTCCCTATATCTCTATCTGTTCATCCTTATCTCTTTATCTCTCTACCCCTCTCTATCTCATTGTCTCCCTTTCTATTTGTATGTTTGTCATTGTCTCCCTCTCTCTCTCTATATTTTCTTCCCTTTATTTATCTTTATCTCCCTATCTCTTTATGTGACTTTATCTCTATCTATGTATCTCTCCTCTTTTCTCTCTCTTTTTCTTTATCTATTTTTCTCTATCTCCCTCACTATCTCTACCTTTCTTTGTCCCTCTTTATTCCTCTATATCTCTACATTTCTCTCTCTATATCTATCTCTCTATATCTCTATCTCCATCTTTATCTCTCTATTTCTATTTATATTTATCTCTATCTCTAACTCTATCTCTATCTCTATCTCTGTCTCTATATCTATCTCTATCTTTGTTTCTCTCTCTTCTCTCTTTTTTTCTATGTATCCCTCTTTTTATCCCTTTATTTCTATCTTCACTCCTCCTTTGTCTCATTTTTCTTCCTCTCTCTTAGTCTCTTTCTCTTTTTTCTCTCTCCACCTATCTATATCTTATCTTTATCTCCCTCTCCTTTTTCTCTTCCTTTCTCTTTCTCTCTCCATATCTTTGTCTCCTTAAGTGTGCAATGGGTACATTGAAGATGTCTTAAAGGAGAATTATCATATCTTTAATCAAATGGCATGCTACCTTGAGCATAAATCGCCAAGGACACATGCCATCCTTGGATTGTTGACATGAAACAACCAATCAAAATTTAGTTTCTCTTTTCCCTCTCTCTCTTTTCCTTTGTATCTCTTATATTTCTCTCTCTCATGCTCTCTCTCTCTCTCTCCCTATCTATCTAAAATAATCTCTTTCTCTCATTCTCTATCTTTTTAGTTTCTCTTTTTGTATTAGCTAATAGGCTACATATATTGTGACTTTTAAGCTTGAAACAAATATCATGCCTAGAAACCACTATTGTGTCATTGGAAAACAAGTTTCAACTACCATTTAATGGTAAACTAGCTATAGTCTAATGGTAAAATCCTCTTAAATATCAGGTAAAAGCCTATATAGACTATTATATAATAATAAATATAAGTATATTATATATAATTTAATCTAATATTACTATTATATTAATTATATTTTTTATTATATTGCAGTATGGTGGTGCATTATTACCTATGTTCGTAGCTTACTACTCTACCATAGGCTTCATTTCAACCCCTCGCAGTATAGCAGTTCCCTCTATTAGTATTAACCATGACCCCACTCTACCATGAGCAAGACATCAACTTTCGATGGTATTGTTGTATATAGTGTATTACTTCCTTTACCCACCGTGCTACCGTGAGTTGCTTTATTGGAGGTTGTGGTAAGGCGATAAAAGGAGATTTTGACATAACTATGTAGAATATTAAAACCTAAATGGTGCCATAATTTTCATTTTCATTAACATACTCTGAAACCTTTGTCGAAACCTTATTTTTCAGGTTGTAACTCGTCAAATTGGAGAAGTGAAAGGTCAATACCAGTGATCAAGAAGAGTTTGGAGGAGCAAAAAACCTGCATATCAATACACGCACATAGGAGCACACATAGCTTAGTGCAACAGGGCAGGAGGAAAGCCAGAGCGACGAGGTTGAGGGCACTCAGGGAAAATCAATGACCAAGGGACAATGAGTATTGTAAGTGATTTATATCTTTTATATTGGCACCCCCATTCTCTTTAACCTGCAATTTCCATGCCTTTCCAAATATCTTCTCGTACATTGGTACCCCCATTCTCATAAAATGGTATAATATAAGACAAAAAAATTAAATAGTTGTATTTAGCCATACCCTGACTAGCATGCATGCCCAAGAAATTTTTATAGTCTTCAACTCTGCA
The DNA here is from genome assembly GCA_007258455.2 of Sequoia sempervirens. Classification (NCBI taxonomy): domain Eukaryota; kingdom Viridiplantae; phylum Streptophyta; class Pinopsida; order Cupressales; family Cupressaceae; genus Sequoia; species Sequoia sempervirens. Next base: position 142,518 of record VDFB02324909.1, read on the forward strand.
GATGGATCAAAACATAGCTACTAGCTTGCCCACTTAGAGTTACAGATGCCTTTACCATTGATCAGGATTGAAATTCCCTTGTAGAGTTCCTTTCTCAACCCTACTCGTGATGCTAAGAAGTTAAGTCCTATATCAATCTTGGTTCAACATTATGAAACTTAGAAAGGATCAAAATGTTGACCTAATGCATATTGTTTGAAGGGTTTACACCCTATGCTAGTTCATTTGATTACAATACCCCTAATGGATCCACTAAATAGATATAATGGTCCTATAGGTCTTGGGATCAAAATACATATCACAAGTAAAACATTGAACCCACATGAGTTCGCCTATATTTGGCCACATACATAAATACAAGCTCATAAAGTGGTCTCAAAGGCCATTTACTGCATTCAATTATTATTTGAAAAATACATTAGTTAGTAAACATAAGATAAATCCATAAATGTAATATTACAAAATATTCTACTTTTGAGTATATCACATTTTGTGTATTACTAGTCATAAATCTTAGTATACAATTATCCACCATATTCAATATACTTGTTATTAATTACCTATTGTTAGGAAAGGTGATCATAAGGAACTCCATCTTAATATCAACATAAGTTCAAGTATATATGTAGGTAGATCTTTAGTATCTATTAAGAGTTTCTCACCCATCAAATCACAATGACTAAATACCTCATTATAGTTGAATATAAAGTTAGCAAGTTTTGTTAACTTTGTGATAGCCAAGTCATGGTCAATTTTATCATGACCCTGTTTCTTAGAATAATATACCTTAATAGCTCTTGAGGCTAACTTATACACTCTTTTACTTGTCATTGATTCAAGAAATAAGGTCATATTGTTTAACATACAAACTTTGATTATTCTAGTTTAGGAAAGTTGGGAGGCAATTCACACATTCACATCAAGGTAAACCACAATGACAATGCCTCTAGAAGTTCATTCAAGATTGGAATATACTTTGAAAAGCTAAATACCACAAATTTCAAAGTAGGCAAGCTTGATGATGATATATTTCCTTTCATTGACTCAAATCTACATATTGGGAACATATTAATTGGAAAGTAGGCAAGCATGATGATGATAGGTTTCTTTTCAACTATTATGATGAGAAATTGTAGTTTCTCAAGTGAATATAACTTATATAGATATAGATAAAGCCATTTTGTCACATAAATCTAAAACTATATAGCTAAATCTAAAAAAATGTTGGTAGGAATTTAAAATATTATAGATGAATGTCCATTCTTTTGCACACTATAGAAAATTTCAATGGAAATTTGCTGCTATGTTTAGTCATGTAGGTGTCCAATAAACCACTTGGTGGTGTTTCCCTTCAAGATTATTTACTTGAATGAAGAGAAAAATTCCTTTGATTACAATTAGAGAATACATTGGAGGGCTTGGTTGTGTAACTGGTGGACCATAGTCACATTTAACACTCGTTACAAAGTTTGGGAGTTAAAACATTAAGTAGAAGTCTAGTAAATCAAATAAATTGGATTAAGATTATGAGACTGTGAGACTGATAATGACTATCATTCATTACCTTTTCCCCTCAATTGTAATGCAAAAATCCTTGGAACATTGCCATACATTGTTCATGTAGAAAAAGTCATCACTAAGTCTAGGTTTTTTATGCTTCCATAGCCTCAGCTACTGTGAACTACATCTCCCAAACTCCATGTTTTTGTTAGGTTGTAAAATAATGACATTTTAAATTCATTAATTTCAAGGGACAATCTCCTTCATACATTGATTTGATTTGTGATGGACACATTTTGACGATAGTAACAATAACTTACAAACTATCAAGACTTGATTACCTTATAACCTATCAAATTCTAGCGATGAAATGATAGATTAATCATAATGTCACCTTGGTATCACATCACCATGAAATAACTTCATCCAACATCCTTATGTGTGTAGGTACCACCAAATAGGCATTTTTCATATCTATCTTCCTCGAGCAAGGGAAATTCAAGAAGAGAAGAGGACAGCGAGACATGTAAGAGGTCTAAAAGAGGGAGATCAACTAGAGGTCAAAATATTAGAAGAAATTTTTGTAAACGCATGGAAGTTTTTCTTGTTGAAGGGGGTTATGTTCTTATGATGATGAGAGAATAGGCAACATCAAGGCTCTCTTGAGGTACAAACATCTACGAAAACAATGGGTGCCCAAGGAACTTCCTCCATTAAACACTGATTTTTGTGTCAATGAGAGGATATATCGCATAACACCATCGTCATTACATGGTTTGGGCCTATTTTGCATGGACGGAATAAAGGTATGTTATGAAAAACTTATTAAATTGATGGAGTATGTTGGAACTTGTTACAGTTACAAATATTGGATGTAGTTGGTTTGATATACACGAAGTATACATAGGTATGCACTGTCAGCAAATTATATACAACTAAAAGATAAGGACCAAAATAAAGGAGTAGCTATGTACATTTATGAAAGGCCAAAAGCATTAGGGAATATTTTAAAGTTTTTAAATAGTACATGACCTAGGTCAACAAATAAGCAACCCAATTGCATATTCAAGGTGCGCGGGGGAAACTATGTATTCGTATGTGCAATAAAATTAATAATTGTAGGGGAAGAGTTGCTAATCAATTACAATTTGAATCACATAGATACAAACATAGTTACTATGGGGGTGGTATGTACTATATACCATTTTACCCAACCTCCAATTAATGATTCTAAAATATTCCATTTTATTATTATGTTTTTTTTCCTAAGTCTATTGGTTTCATTTCAGTAATGTTTTTTTATATTTAATTTTTGTCATAGTAGGACATTGATCATATGGGGAACGCTTTGACCTAGAGCACAGATCGCGATTCATCTTCAGGTGCTTCTACCTGGCAAGTTTACCTCACTATAATTGTACAAATTAGATACAAGCAAAATGTTTAATTATTATATTTTTTTCATAAGTTTATTGAGTTAATTTTGATAATGTTTTTAATATTCTTGTTGCAGTCAGCTAATCGGGGAAAGGCACCAGTAGTAGAGGAGAGCATCCATAGGGAGGTGTAGTCACTATTATGCAATGATGACATCACATATTCTACAAACCCTCTGGATATGATAAGGAAGATCCAAAAAAAATGCAATGAAGAAATCTTTCAGTTGTTATTCATAGTGCCTCAAACAGATGAGATAAGAGAGAGGGTTAAAATATTGATTGAGAGAGCACAAAATTTGCAAGTAAGTTGTCATGAGGTCTTTAATTATAACATAATTTTATTCATGGTTTTATATTTTGTATTCTTTTATGTCATGAACTAAAATATGTGTTGTTTTTACAAGATTTTTTGTGTCCTCATGATGTTGCTAGCCATGATCAGGGTACTATAGGTGTTGTTCGAGGAGTAGGGGTTGGTACAACTGTCGATCCTGATATTCCTATGCATACATCACATCATCTAACCCCATCATTTGTGCCTATATTGTTGACTAAAATTTCGGCAACACATAGCATACAGACATCTGGTAGTGCACCCTCTGGCAGCGAACACATGCGAGAATGTATGCATCAGGACATGTACCTAGGGATGCAGAGGCCACTAGTACTGGTGATGTTTTAGCAACATTTCTTGGATCTTCCTATATTACTAGTACGAGAACATTGTTGGTCACATTTGTGGTGATCAAGGATTTTTTTCCATAAAGATAGAGAAGGTTCCAGGTACTTTAAAATGTTTTATTAAAAAATTTTAATTATTATTCTATATAGTCCAATTGAAATTTACTTATAGATCACTCTTTTTAGACTAATGATCCCATGATCATTTTGCAGGAAATGATATTTTTTATAAACATCTCTATGATATTACATTGTAGATCTTCAGGCCAACCATACGTACACAGTGGAATGCCCAAAATCAAGATTAAATCAAGACTAAATCAAGATTTAAAAGATGAGCTCATTAACCATTTAGTTGTATTGTTTGGTGATAAAACATTCAACCAAACCAAGGTCCTTAAGAAAGTTGGTACCTATATAAAGTATGTGAGGGACCAATATAGGTCACATTTAGAGAAGAACAAAAAGTATGAGCATCCCCCCATGATTCCAAAGAGGGAGTGGAAGGACCTAGTGTCGGATGGAAAGGAGAAGGCTGAAAAGAAAAAAGGAAAGACACCACTGAGCCAAGGAAGGTATGTGATACTATAAACAATGTAATTATATATTGATTACTCTTTCTTTTTACATAATCTAATGTATTTCAAACTTTTCATAGGCTGGTCGACACATCAAAGGCAACAAAGGAAAGACTAGAAAAACACGGGCAGCACAAACTTGGCTCTAGTGGTTATATGAAATTAGTCGCATGAATTGTAAGTTTCAAAAAATGAAATATTGCATCCAAATAATAAATTGCAAACATTTTTGGTTTAATCACGCCATAGAAGCAATTCATGATCTTATGCAAAAATGTAGGGCTCTAAATTCAACATAGTGCCCATAGAAGAGGACCTGAAGATTTCCTTCTAGCAAGGCTATGGAGTCGTGGTTGAATGCCTAAGACTCTTGACTCGGAAAACACAAGCTTCCACCGCATCTGACACGTAAGAAAATAAACTCAATGAAGTTTATTTAAAATTGAATACTTGTGCAATCTATTCAATATTAATTTCCACCATAAAGTAATTATGTGCCTATTTGTTTTAAACTGGCAAGCAATGATAATACTACACATGACATTGGAATGCAGCTTGGTGAGGGTGGAGCACAACCTGCAAATGAAGGTCATGGTGTGCATCCTAGTACTGGATGTATTCATGTGCTATACAAAATGCAGTATGGATTAATACAATTAAACATCTTTAATTGCAATTGGATTATTAGTTAATGTAACGTTTTGTGTTTCAACTTTAGAACATGTAGAGTATGATCAACATGTTGAGCATGATCAGGATAGACAAGATCAGGAACATGATGTGGCCCCATCAAGTAAAGAGGACCACTCTAATGTTCTTTTAAACATATTTAATTGCAATTGGTGTATTAATTAATGCAATCTTTCATGTTTCAACTCTAGATCAGGATTTAGAGGGTTTTCAACATGTTGAGCATGACGCTAGAAGACAAGATTAGGAACATGATGTGGCCCCATTAAGTAAACAACACCATTTTAATGTTCTTTTAAACATATTTAATTACAACTCCAAATCAGGATTTAAAGGGTGTTCAGCATGTTGAGCATGAGGCTATAAGACAAGATTAGGAACATGATGTGGCCCCATCAGGTAAAGAGCACCACTGGAATGTTCTTTTAATTAATGAAATACTTGTAACAATAATAATAAAACATATCAATTTAACATTTCTTTGTTATTGCAGAAGATTCCCCCTTGCAACGGCCTCCACATAGTGAGTACATGACTAAGCATACATTAAAATCACAAGCAGAGGGTAGAACAACTGAAAGGGGGATAGATGATTTAGAAAATGATAATCCACTTCAACTTTTTTTAGCTTCAAAAAAGAAAACAAAAAAAGTGATTGTAATCATATTATGACAACCATATTTTTGATAATATGTCAAAAATAAAAGAATGAATGTTATATGTTAATGAATGAATGTGAATATGTTAATGAATGAATGTAATATTTTAATGAATGAATGTTATATGTTATTAATGAATGAATCTGAATATGCTAATGAATGAATGTTATATGTTATTAATGCAGGATGAATGAATGAATGGTATATGTTATTAATGGCTGAATGAATGATTAATGTTATATGATCGGGTATGGGGAATTGAGAGTGATGTGTGAGGGGGTGGGGTGGAGGGACCAAATGAGCTTCCATCATCACGTGGTTGGCCTTGTTAAGTAGAGAATATTAAACTATTCTAAAAAAAAAAAAGCTCAATAAGGTAATGCACTTTTTCAATATAAGAAATGCATTGTTTGAAGCATCAAACCAATATGTAAAGATGAAAGAAAGTGCTAAATTTTCACTATGGTGGCATAAAATGATTCTTTATACCCTGATGCATTCATTTTCCAAGTCAATTTCTCCTACTTTGCATAGCTCTGCCATGTTTGTGGATGTGATATGTCTCCTACACAAAAAAATATGTACCAGTTTAAGGCCTTCAATCCAACTACATCCAAGTATTTTTTAATTCCTCTATCTTTCATCAATTTCTCTATCAAAACTTTGGAGAGCATTTTCATCTTGCAAATTAAGAACTTTAGTAGCAATATTTGTACCATTGTTGAGAATCCCTCTATAAATAGATCCAAAACTACAAACCCCTAGTAGATTGGTCCCACTAAAGCCACCTATTGCATCAACAAGTTCTTCATATGAAAATATCTTAGGCACAATTTTGAGGTCAATAGTATTCTCACTAATATTTTTCCTTGTATAGAAAATCAAAAAGATTGCAAAAGACAATCAAGATTGCAATACCAATGGCAGTTGATAATGTCACCTTTTTAGATACAAAGAATTGTTTTTGTTTGGAATTAGAGCATGGTTGTAAAGTAACCCACTTCCCACAACAACCAGTGTTTCTCGATATTGTTGACTCATCAATAGTTTCAAAAACTCCCCCCTCTAGAACCTCTCCTATTAATTTGTTT